>QVOA01017754.1:0-21100 GCA_014825685.1 Pseudomyrmex cubaensis | reverse complement strand
AAATTTTTTTTTTTTTTTTTTTTTTTTATTCTTTGCAACCGTATTTTCATAATACTCAATGAATATACACAAGGTATCTTAAAAAATATGATGTGATCAACGATAGAATATTCTCTAATGAATATGCAATTTTTTATATTCGACGTTGAATATATGTTTCAGCGTTGAATATATATATATATATATAATATGTCTGTCTTTTTTGGCTGTGCAAATTAATTTTATTAAAAAGTTTAATTATATAAAAAAATAAGATTACCTTCATTATTACACAATAATTGATTTTTTTAAATTGCATCTTTAAATATGTGTTTTAAATACAAAATCTGATTTTATCATATTAAAATATTTTATTATTTTATTATGTTAAATAATTTTTGACTTAATATTGAAGAAATTTAATAGTTAAGGAAAAATTGTTTTTGTATTTTAAGAGAGAAAGAGAGGAAAGTGTTCATTATTTCCTGAGATAATTTGCAGCGTGTTTCTTTATAATGTTAGATCACGTTTGTAATTTTTTCGCAGCTTTTTATATCTATACAAGCGACTTCGGTGTTATCAATACACATCAACACATTGCATGGCGAACAGCTATTTGTCATTTTAATCTGACTCGGAATCTTTAACGTGCGTGTACATTAAATTTTTAATGTTTATTAAATTTTATACTTTTCACATTCGTGTCCATAGACTGTTCTTTGCTCTGATTACGTTCTGTTCTGCAAATAATAACAACAACGACGACCAAGTAAATCAAACATTTATTAGACGTTTAGTTAAAATAATTAAATGCATTTTTTATCTTTTATTTGATTTATATCATATTGTATGTTAAAATATTCTTTCGTCCTCAAAACCATTTTATAAAATCTCACATTTTGTCATCACCGTATGAACGCGCAATTTGATTTTAGGAGTAATCGATTCAGGTGGTGATCTCTTCACCGCACGTAAAGCTTCTTTCAGCGAAACCATAAATTCGGCCTGTCTAAACAGTTCTTCCACTGCGCACGCAATCGCACAACGTCTCTCTGGCTTTCGTTTACCAAATGGATTTAAGTATGACGAGCACCTGAATAATTCCTCTGCCTCTTTCCATTCGCGTACGTGAATTATTCTCTTTACTTCGTGAGCTTCTGTCAGATTGCGACTTTATCTTCCGATTATAACCGAATGATTGGTTGGTCTTTTATTCTTTTCTACTCGCTGCCACGTAATCTTGCTCGTATAAAAGAGAAGAAAACTTTCTTTCTTGTGTTTTCTTTTGGTGAGTATATATACAATTCGATCAGCGTTGTCTGTAACGCAGAATGTATATATATTTTGTTGAATGTTTTCTTTTGATATGATATCTAATATTTCTTTATTTGATATTGTATGTGCCAGATATAATTTCGCGTTCTATTTTATCTGTCATCTCATATGCGTGTTACGCGTATCGATCGTTAACTGTTCTACTTTTCGAATATGGATTACATAGCTATATATATATACTACATGTTTACACTTTGTCAAAATGATAATAGTGTTACCTAAAATTGAAGTCTTTGAAACACGTTGAAAGCTTTATTTGGATACGTATTGATAACATGATATAAAAACATGATTTTACAACAAACTCAAAAGATTGTTTGTAAATTGACGAGTAAAATTGTTTGCTCCGCTAAAAATGTTATTTTATATCAGTACACATCCGTTTTGCTGTATTTTGAAATTTGTTTTCGGTTTTGTTTCATTGACATAGTTCCTGTTTTTAAAGAGAAACTCAGAAATGATAAATAATAAACATAACTTAATGCTATATATGTATCATAATCTTACAACAATAAAACAAAATGAACATAAAAAAACGAATTAACAAAACAAAATAAATACAAAAATTTTAAGAGAGTACGCAAATATTTATTATATAAAAATTATATAAATATAGAAATTCGAAATAAATTCAAAAATTCATAAAATTTACGTATACTCATTCGACATTTCTTACACGTACACACACGCGCGCACGAGTTAATTTTAAAGATATATTCGATATGACACGATTTGAAAGAAGTAACGTAATTATGCCCCCGTGGCAAGACACAAAGTTGCGAAGTGTCGTTCGGGTTATTGCATCCGGTGATGTCAGCTCGGGCGCAGACAGTTCCCTTGATTGCTACATCGGGCCCCGAATCTTGCACGATCGTCCACGAGTTGGGAAGCGCGCACGTTGGATGACGTTAGTGCCAAGGGGCGGAAAGGCAAAGGACGCCGTGGGCACGGCAGCGTCTAATTATTATCGGGAAAGGGCCCTCGCCCGAATGAAGGAGGACCGGCTGCGTGGCACGATGTCGATCCTCCACGTGTGTCCCCGGCCGTGATTGCACGTCGCTCTGTTGCCTTGTAATCTCACCTCTCCAGCCAGTCTCGGTACATCGTCACCGACGACACTCGTCCTCCGCCCACACCGCGTTTCTCTCCACGCTCGTCTTTGCGCTCCCGTCATCGATTCTCGATCGCCGGATATACCTAAGTGTTTGCATCATCGATCCCGTTATGTAACCGATTTTCCGGTTTCTTCCGGCATATCTCGCGCGAAAAAAAAAACGATACGCATAACACGGCATTTGTCATTTCGACACAAATCGGTAAAGCGGGATAGAAATTTGATACATTGTGACTCTTGCTGTATAAAATTAGTAGGCATATCAAATGGATATATCTATATGAGAGTTTTAAAGTTTATAATATTTTTTTTAGTTAGAACACACGCTCAGTCTCAAAAAATTTTATCTTATAAATTTTATGACTCCCACGTTCGTTACAAATTGAAACAGTGAGAACATGTTGCGTGAGTTATATAATATCTTACAAGTTTTCGATTTCAATCGCGGGTCGACTCAGAGATCGAATCACTGGAATTTCATTACTGCGCTTTACGCGCGTATACATTACTCCAATCGCCATTATGAAGGATCGTTCAATAATGCGTTTAACGTAATCTCACGGTCCTCCCCTCGAGCCTTCGATACATCCTCATCCTTTGACATCCTAGTAGTACGCCTCTCTCGCTCTCCTGTCATTCATGTTGATATCTCGGACACACGAGTGTCATCGAGTACGGTTCTCAACATCGATTCTGTTCTAATCGGTATTACGCAATCTGTTCGCTTTCATTGTTAGTTTTTTTCTCGACGCGATTTTCAAACAGTACTGAATTGTAATAACCTGATCGATACTTTACAAAAGGGGATGTTACGCATCACACTAGAGTAAGTAAATATTATTCAACAAATTGAGATTAAAAAAAAAAAAAAAATATGTGAAGAATGTAATTTTATTATTTATTCTTTCGAATGTTTGACAGAGTTTATATCTCCTGCAAGATTAGAATTATAGTTTCTTTTAACATATGTAGCATAATTAATGTCAAATTTGACGTTGACAATATTTTTTCACGCTGTCTTATAGCATTTTATAGTCTTAGCAAAGATCTGTCGTCGGATAAAAGTTCGGATATTGATATTTATCGCATTATATCGGAATACAGATATTTTCTCGAAGCTCACTCTTTTTCTCTCTTGTACGTCCTACGTCATGTCCACGTTTTATCCGTATAATCGGCTTGGCATTACGATTACGGGTTTATTCCATATGATAGTAGTCAGCGATACTGCGGCGTTTCAAACTGTCGACGTGAATGACAGGAACGACGGCAGCGTCAAAGAGCGAGAAAAGACGCGGGATTGTCATAAAAGGAGAACATGTCAGATTATAGACAGCGCAATAAATATGCAGTTCCTTGCTTATATATTGAGAGAATAGAATAGTTGCACTTATTGTTTCTCACGAATATATAGGTATATCTTGAATTATGTTTTTCTAATAAATTATAGGTGCGTGTACGTGTGTGAGTGTGTGTGTGTGTGCGAAGCGAGTTACAAATAAACTTGATGTATCAGTAGTTCACGAAAGTAAGAACTCGATCGTACTTATTTTCTCGATGAAAAAGAGGAGAACCTTCTTCAAGAGCGAGAGATGTTCTTGTTTTTCAATTTTTAACTCCTTTATAATTGAATGACCGCTCGCAGCACCGTCTTTCTCATTGAAAAAGTTTTTCATCTACCATCTGCGCGCTGCTCACTTCATCTTCATATTTTATTCCCTAAGAAGCATATATATATATAAAGTGAACTCACGGCAAAATAAAAACCAATTTATATCGATCTCGAGTTGGAACCGCACGGAATCCATCCACTTTCGTGGCACCTGACTTTAAACAAATCAAGCTTTTAAATCAGAAAACATTAGTATTTTGTTCGCGTGGTCGTTTACGCGGTGTAAATTTATTTTATTTGCACCCGTTTACACACGCGATGCAACATATAAAGATCAGTTGCCGGGTAGTCACAAAGGTAAATTCAGGTTTTTATTTAGTTTCATATATCTCGTGCGGAATATTTTCATAAAACAAACGCGCGCATCTCTCTCTCTCTCCGAATTCTTTACGCAAACAGTGCAAATTTCACTCAAGTTTAGATTTACATTTTAAAATCTTCACATTACACGAAGAGAAAATATCGTATTGTTTTATCAAATATTTGCGGTATTGTATATTGTATAAGAACGCGATTTTGTTTTATAATAGTTAATGTTTAAATACGTATTTCCAAATTAATCCATTGAATTTTACGGTAACATTTTCCTAAAACTGCAAATATGAGCTCGATTTTAAATATCGTCATATTATTGATATTTACATAAATGCCGCACCATCGAGATGTGCACACGTGTATGGAAAGATATCGAAGCCTGTGTTACGACAATGTGAGGAAGCTGTTGGGCCTGATCGAGTCTGATAAAAACTAAAGTCGAATAACGCGACAAAACAATTAGAAATTATTATTTTCACGCACGTTACACGCATCTTTCACGGGCTACAAATTTGGCTATCGTTATCTCTTATAATTACGATCCTAAACTTGTGCGCGACGGAAGAGTCAGGTGCTGATCAAAACACGATTATAATCGTACCACCAATACCGATACTATACGGCCGATGAAAGCGATCAAATGTATACATGCGCGCGCGTGGCCTTTTCGGTCAGAGATGCATAATAGCGTCGATCACCCGCTGGCTTTCTCCTTGTGATCCTGACTAGTCACCGTTCAACAATAAGCGCCTTCAAAGCAAGAACTTAGCCGCGACAGGCGGCCACGTTAACCGATCGAAAGGGACTCTCATTAGCTCTCCTTTATTAACGCAACCCGACTATTATCTCTCTCTCTCTCTCTCTTTCTCTCCGCGCTCGAAAGCCGCCATGTCAGTAACACTTCAAACAATTTGTCGTCGTTCAAGAGAGAGTTTAAGACATTACACTTATATTATTTTTTCATTATCATGTAAAAGAAGCATTTAGAAGCCCGAGAGAATTTTTTTTAATAATTGTTTTTTATTTTTGGAAAACTTGACTGTTATTTTGTTTGTATAATTGTTTTTTTTTTTCAACGAATTTTATCACAGAGTAAACAGCAGAACAAAATTTGAAAAATAGGTAATAGGCAATACATAATAATGTATTTAGTGAGAGGTTCCCTTCCCTCACTCATCGGGCATTCTAGGTGCAATTTTTAGCAGCAATATTTCGTGTCATACTTTTGGACCGGGAGTAAAAAGCGCTAAAATCACACGGCGGCCGAATGGAATAAAATCAACACGCGTCGGGTCTGTAATTTGCGAAAATGTCCGAGGCCGGGCGTCGCCGCGTACATGTTTGTTTGAGCACTTTCAATATTTATGCCGTTTCTGAACGCGTAAAAGCTCCAATAAGCCCAGCTTAATCGTGCAACAGCATTCACGGTAGCTGCTAATCCGTTGGTGAACGAATAATTGAACGAGCATCGAGTTGCTACCTTTCGGCGGACAGATGCGGAGGGGGGAGGGGTAAATGAGGGAACGCGAACTGGAGCATTATCGAACTGTTCCTATATTATTATAGTAGTCCGCGATATAGAGCTGCATCTGATGGCGATTAGGCCAGTATCAATTAACGCGCGTCCGCCTGCAATTGCTCGCATTAATCTCCCTCCCTTAACGGGTGTCCCTAACAAACGGCAGTAAATCCGCCGGCTCTATCTCGCGTTTGTGTACACATGCACGATCAAATATTCTATTAATCGCGCACGCTCGTCAAATCGTTATCGCCTCGTGTCACTCGTACGCCGCGAGTTACTGCTAATGAGAAACGACGAGCGTGGAATATTAATCCGTCGCGGGCGAGTTAACTACATGAATTTTTTAGTGCATTTCGCTGCTCTTAACTCTGGCCGCGCGAATTATTTGGGAGTTGAAGTATTGCAGCTTTTTCCGAGAGTATAAAATTCGTTGGGAAACTTCGTGCAGTCAATACACTTTGCTTCTCTTCAAGAGAGTGCGCATTAAATATCAAGATTCGACTTTTCTTGAGTTTTCTTTGTTCTGCGTATCAATTCTTACATTGCGACTTTCCTTTTGGAGACTTTATTGCCAAGACAGAAAGAGAGAAAGGGAGAGAGAGAGAGAGAGAGAGAGAAGTCGCCGAAAAGACCACTCGCGCAGCTTTAAGTAAAATCATTTGAGATCAGTTGTTGCTTCGGTTAAAGTGACTCTAATCAGCAATTCTCTCTTCCCTGTTCTAGATCGTAGTTCTAGTGTAGACAGGCAAGGAAAATGGAATTAACTGCGGTCAGCGCTCACCGAAATTGGCTCCGACGAAGGGATAACGTGAAAAGCTTCATTCTGTGTAAAAGTATCCGCTTACTTTCCTGACTATCGCGGTCAAAATGTTTGGGAAGTGCACTTGGTGCATATGTTCGATAATCTCGATAAGCGTTGTAGTTGCGCTTTTATAAATGATAATTGGCGCACGAGATCATTATCTCTTTGAATAATCGTTTAGCATTTTAAAGCCCATTTACTCATCCTACAAATGTGACAAGCCGCACTGTTGTTAAACCTGTAAGAGTACATATAATATTTGCTGTTAGTAAATCACAAGAGGAATATTTGCAGAGGCAAAGAGTTTATTTTAATATTTCACTTTTATTTATTTTAATATTTCACTTTTTTTAAAGAATTTATAAGAATTCACAGTAAAAACACGTAATGAAACATAATATGTGCATCTAATTTTCATAACATAATTCTTTTAGCGCAATGGTGCATGTGTTTGTTTGTTTGTTTTTTTACATTTGTTTCTTTCCTTAATTCCCAGATTAGGAGCGAACGGGATTTAGATCACAGAGGTCGTTTAAAAAATAAAATGTTAACGGCGCATTCGTTCAGATAATGAAGACCATTAAAGCAGCATTTGCGACTAATTCACGGTATATTTGCAAGAAGAACCATCTATGCTTCTCTGTATCTTATCGCGGCATCTTTACCTTGCGTAACTGCTCCATCCGGCAATAAGTAACAATTAGTGCGGCTCTGTTTATTCTTCCCCGTGTTGCGCTGTCTACCGTGTTACCCATTAAAACGCGTGCCTTTGCGAGAGAGAGAGAGAGAGAGACTCCAATTACACCTTCGACTGCGCGTTTCGCTAAAGCTTTTTATTTCGCACTTCTTACAGACGCCACCTTGTTACACTCGGAATTCACACCGGAAATTATGCGATTAAACAATAAAAATGTATTCCTTAATGTGTTAATTTGCAGCCGAGTTTTTCTGAGCGAAACGTGCAGTCCGAGTGCAAATTACGTTATTCTCACGTGTTCTCACACGTTATTCTTGTGTTATCATTTTATTGTAACATTGATAACGTTTCTCATAAATAGTTTTGCTTCTCCGGTGCGTCTTGTAGATACCGCGAACTTAGCGCCAACTCATCGGGAAACAGACGAGAAGATTGATCGTTTCTTTAATATCGCGGATTTACGGCGGAGGCGCAAAACCGTCACGTTGCAATAACTCCATTGATCTATTTTATTCTTTTTTTTTCTTTTTAATCTCGAGCCACGCAACCGTGAACGTTTGCAGAAAACCACGCAAGGTTACTTTAGCGAGTGGTTGCACGCGTCAAAATCGATAAGCGCGTGTTGCGCGAGAAATATGTATATATATATATATATATATAAACATTTGCGGTTGTTACACACCGAGCTAACGATCATTATCGCGTTTGTACCGTGAGAGCAATAACCGTGGTGGATATATGATTTTCAGATCTGCGCGCACCGGAAAAGAACATGCGATAAATAACGTGAAACGAATTATATGTTGCCGCAAAAAAAGTGGAGTAAAATTTGCACAGCATTTTTCAATTGGGAATTCTTTGCATTTCGCAATCGGCAAAAAATGCGCGCGGGTGATTGATAATGCGATGTTTACCAAAACCGCGCACGTTGTTAAGAAAGTTGTTTCCATTCTCGGATAATTTACATATTACGCTAGATTTATTTTTTTTTTTTTTTTTTTTTTTTTTCTTACACGGGAAAAACACCTGACAACCTGTACATCAGTATCAATGAAAATACACCTGCGGCCAGGGACAGAATTATACTCCCTTATAGTTTTTAATGTCTCTCGAGACGCATATCGGCGCCGGTTCGTATTACGCGAGCACGTTATCCGAGACACATATACACGCACGTGTTCACAGAGTGAAACTTCACGCTCACACAGCGCCAACTTGCGCGTGTATCTTTACGTATCCCATAAAATTTCATCTCCGTTACGAGCGACGTGTGTTTCGCGAGAAGCCTTGAGAGCCATTGGAATAATTGAACGGAATGGCGAGGCGCGGAAGATTGCAACGTGTATATACATGCGGTGACACACGTAACACACCATCGCATCGACACCGAGCGCGACCGTGAATGGAAAAGCGAGTCGGGGCATTTTCAGCTAATCGTTAATTTCGCTACGCCGCCGCGCTGTATCGTCTCTCTTGCTTGAGTTCCGGCTGAATTCCCGCAATATGGTGCCGACATTTCGAATCACCCGTAAAGCCAACCGTCGCTATATAGTCGAGATCGGATTAGAACTTGGTCGATCCCTGTAATTAATTAGTCCCTCAAACTGCCTGCGGTAATTTTATGCGACCGCTTTGTGAAACTTCGGAAAATCGTCGAGCGCGATACAGAAATATATTAAATATAGAAATTTACTAAGTTCCCAAACTTTCGCGACCACACGTAGATATATATATATACATGTCTATTTTGTGCGATAATGTTCATTAACCTAAAGCGCGGGAATATATTAGATTATGGTCGCGCAAAGCCATTTAAATTGTTTCTTTTAAGTAAAACTATAATGTACATCCGCGCTGCGTCAATTTGATATTTCTATATATTACACAATCGTGAAATACCTCGCGAGAGGTTTAAAAGTACAGATGATTCTGAATGGAACTGTTGGCATTGTGTGCGATGAGAATCGAATAACGCTGGAGGAGAAACGCAAACTGACAGTATCTATTCATGCCGTTCCACCTTTCGCTTGCTCTTCCACGCCTCGTCTCACAGTTGGTAATGGAAATCTTCCTTCGTACACGAAGAGGAGCACAATTAGAAGCTTTTTGTAGGTCGCGATCTTAATTACGGGATCGATCGATCGCTCGAGTCGCTCCGGGGGCGGCGCGACCCTTCGACAGCCGGCCGAAGGACGGTCTGAGGAGCAAACCTTGATGAGGTCGGAATATATATACACACACGCATATACATGTACTCTTATCCATGGTTGAGAGAAAGAATGAGAGAGAGAGAGAGAGAGAGAAAGAGAGAAAGAGAGAGAGGGACTCCGGGCGGTCGAGATGCCTCCCGTTGAGCAGCGTTCTACCACCCGCGGTTCTTTGTCCTTGTTTAGATCCCGCGCATCCCGACAGACCGGCGGGCTTACCAAAAGAGACCATTATATCAGCTCGCAAAGGCCCGCTCATTAATTCCCGTAAAACGATCGAGGACCGTGTGCCATTCCGTTCTGCAGCCGACTCGCCCGGAGGCGAAATTCGCGCATGTATCTCGTAATATAGAAAGAAATGCCAAAGCAGTTCCCGATAATAAAGTTAATCGAGTTACTCGCGAAAATAGCAAATAAACTACAGTAATTTTCTTCCTTCTTGGTTATCTACATTTAGCTATTTCAGAATTTCGATGATAATTTTATTTTATTTTCGTATTAACCGCGCTAAAAAAGAACTCACAGAAGTAACAAGTATTGAAAATCACAAAATTACTGACATGATAAACTGAACACTTTCGCGGAAAGTAAACTGGCAATTTTTGCACAATTCTCTTTTCTCCTTCATATTTCGTTGCAAACAACCAGAAACAATATTAGTCGTGTTTAAAAAAAAAACCAAATTAATAATTGTGTCCGAATAACTGTACTGAAGTAATTGCGTATTTTATAACAGCTGTTAAAAAAAATTGTCACTTATCGATCGTTGTGACGCACGTATCGTGTAAAAGCACGCGTATATTATATATATATATATATATATATATTTATTTATTTCGCAAGTGTGTGTATGTGTGTGCGTGTACGCGAAAGTGCGCATAGGTTTTCGACGTGCCGAGATCGCACGTACAGCCCGGGCTCTGAAAGGATGCAAGGGTGTGGATGAAGGCTCCTCGTCGACGTTTGAATTACGTCTCTTGAATACAGGCGAATTCAGGTTTGACCTCTATCTGCGGCTCGGGATGGAGATATATCCCAAGCAGTTCCACGATTTGGCTTTTCACGTAATTCGCAAATGTTAGACCGACATCGAACGAGCACGATCTTCAGCACATTCGCACCATTTGCTCCGGTATTTTATCGATTTCACTTCTCCATCTCTCTCTCTCTCTCACACCGGATAAATGAACGTGAGCGCGCGTACACACGTGCACACAACTCGTAGGTGCGAGAACACGCTGTTTCCCTTAACGCATAAATCGATCCGAATTAATTAATTTCTAGAATCTGGAGAGAGATCGCATCTTCTCTTAAATATCAACGATAAATTCACTACGTGCTCTATAGTTTATCTACTTCTCGAGAGATAACGAATTTACGATACAAACTCTGGATTTTAAGCGACGTGTAATATGTTTGTAAACGACGAAGATTGCGTCGATTTGCGGTTTAAAACGAGCACTGATAATTAAGATATACTCGAGATTTCGTTTACATTTATCGCTTCATACGCTCGGAGATTATCCCCGAGTCGTTACACGATCCATATTCGTGGCGATATTCTCAACAAAGTCGTATCCAACTGTGCTCAGAAACTTTTTAGCTCTTAGCACACACCTACGAACCCCAGCTCTTGATACCGTGCAAACCTCTTTGCTTATCTATCCGTATCGTAACAAAATGCAAATCTATGCAACATGCCGTGTGAGTCATTGCGGTATTTAGTAATCAGGTACATCAGAAAGATTAAAGATAATACGGTTACGTGTGTTGAGGACTGTGTATAAAATTAAAACGAGATTAAAACCATTTATATACAGTCTCGTTGTGAACGAGTTCTCATTTTATTGTGATATCAGTCTAGTATCAGTCATTTTGATTGCGTTACGATATAATAGTAGACATAATTGCCAACAATTTTCGCAACAAATAGTTTTCTCTCTCGTGCGCCTAAAAGATTAGAAATTTTGCGAAAACATGTGAATGAAATCGAAGCGGGTTATAGCAGCTGCGAATCGACGCGATCTTCTCGTCGATCAGAAATCTGAGACTCCCGAGTCAAGTTGAATCACGCTAGACAGCGAAAACGTCAACGATCTAAACGAGCGGATCGGAGCCAAAGTGGCGTGTAATTTTTCAGCAATTAGAGAGGAAACCTCTCGTCGATCGAGACTGGTGTGCCACGGTTTGACCAGCGGCTCTTTCTCTCTCTCTCTCGCTCTCGCTCCTTTCCTCACTCTTGTCGATCTCTCTGTTCTTCCTTCTCTCGAGTATAATGGCCCTGAGCTCGATAATACACGTCGTGCCTTTTGACAGATGGTGCGAGGACCGGCAAATTGCCGCTTTAAGCTTGTCCGCTGCGTTTATCCCTTCTCACGCTAATGCGAGAACGCGGCCTCGAGAGAGTAAAAGAGAAAGAGAGAGAGAAAGAGAGAGAAAGAGAGAGATGTTGTTTTGATAATTTATTGAAATCGTCGAGGGTCTAAGTGCCGCGCCGCGCGCTCTACGTAAGAGCGCGGACCTACCGTCCGTGAAATATATGGCCCTGCGAATTACACGAGACGTCGGACCCGCGTCAGTGGGCAAACCGACGATACGAAATTTCCCGGTGGAGATACGAAAGCGTTGCCGCACTGATATTCCCGGGGTATATCGAATAGCTGCAGCACGTATCTCCTGGCATGGAATATCTCATCAGCACCCAATGAAGTTTTAACCCTTTCACAGGTCAGTTTCTCTCCTTCTATCTCTCATCGTAAACATATTTCTTCGTTTGCAATACAGAAACATGTGGTTTCAAAATAAGCTTTTTAGCACAACTTCAATCTTCTTCAAAGCGTATTTCGAAAAATCGAAATATATGTTCGACTAATGTTTTGCGCGAATTCATTTAGGTACATTTGATAGAATAAAATTTTTTGTTAATTTTCTTACTCTTTTACGTTCTTTACTCTTTTAATATTTCTACAATTTTTGTTATATCGAAAAAAATAATTCACGAGATCGTCAGTCACGTTCGCTCAATTCAAGTGACTTGAATATTTTCAAAATCAGAATCCCGCCCGCGAAAAAGTAACAAGCGACGAGCAAACATTTCAACTTGTACAAATGTAAGACAGCGGCGGCGCGGAATTTGTATTCAATCCGAGATCGCAATTCGGCGGGATTAAAAGGACCTTGATTTAAACGGGTCCGGGATTATCGGGTCTCTCCGCTATCTCGCACGTAGACTGCATAAAACACAATCGTATCTTTCGAGCCGCTATGTTAAGTCCTGTGTGCATCGTGATTCCGTTAAGACGGCAGAGATTTAATATCGCTCTTACCTGCGCGCTATCGGCGGCAGCGATTAAGGGTTTTCATTACATCTCGTTTGTATTCGCGTGCGCGCGAAGTTTTCCACAATTCTGTATCTCGAAATAATCGAATTCCACATCTCGAAATAACAAGGAGTTCGTGATATTCAATCTGTTTCCCTCGACACAGCTGCATGTCGAGAGAGAAATAAAATCTCGAGCTCTAATTAGCCAGGTGTTTACGGCGCGTTATTACACCCGTGCCCCGGTTCGCGTCGAGCTCATTGAAAGTGGACGTAAAAAGAAAAAAAAAAAAAAAAAAAAAAAAAAAAAAAAAAAGTCATCGGCTGCATTTTTATTGCAGGCGTCACTCGTGCTGGTTCTAATAACGGCTTCTAGCCGAACAGGCTGAATTTAATAGCTAATCTATTGCTCTGAAGGACGCGGAAATACGCCCGTCAGTCACGTCACGATTTTGCGCGACATCGCGATGACGGAATTATTCCGCAAATTAATTCACTATTCTGCCCGTCGCATTTTCCTACACGTCGATCAGCGGTGTTATATTCGCAGGATTTTTATCGGCAATCACACAGAACGAAAAGAAAGGTTTAAACGCTATTGATTGTGAAAAGCTGATATGTATGATAATAGCATGGAATTTATTACATATTTTAAAATGACAGTTCTCTCTTTCTCTCTCCTTTTCTCTCTTATTTTCTTTAACGCGTAATCTTTGAAAGCTTCATATCTATATAGTACAACGATTGTTACTGTGTACGATATAATTAGGTATCAGTGATCGGAAATTGATTTTCTGAGATTACGATGAAAATACAGTTACGCGAAGATATAAAACTCACTCTCTCTGTGCGCAATATATCTCTGGTAGCACAGAAATTTTTCCGATGATTGCTTCGTTTTTATTCGGCGCTGCCGATTTGATCCAATTTATGTTAAACCGCTCGAAACCCAAGAATCATAAAAGATCGATCTTCCGTTTTATTCGTGCAACTCGCTCATTTCTCTTTTCGCCCGGGGAATCTCTATCAAAACGGGACGTGTATCGACCCGGTACTATGGAAATGAATAAATAATCAACGTCTAAACTTGGTTAAACGATATTGCGCTCCTAGAAGCCGCGCCGCGCCGCGCAGCGCTAGATCCTGCATCCATTTACTTTTGAAAAGCGGTCTTTCCGTGCCTTCGTTCTATTACCTCTGGTCTCTAGAATGATTAAAGTGCCCGGATGAAAGATTAAAAAATGTTATGCAGCGCGCGCCACTATAAGCGCGCGGACAGCCAAAGAGCGCGATTGCGCGCTTCCCGAATCGGATTTTGATGTCAAAAGACCATGTTACGTGCCAATTTGAATGAGCTCTCACGCTAACAAAGTCATCCTTCGTCCAAAATAGTAAATGTCGCAATCGTCGTCATTCGCGTTCTATGTTTTTAATTTTATCAAAGCAATATTTTTCTGTTTCAACTATTACAAAGAGCACGTCGTTTAACGCAAACAGTTTTGCAATGTTTAAATTTTAAAATAGTAAACTCTGACGTTCCTGAGAATGTGCTATTGTTTTTTTCTTTTTAACGGAATGTAGTTCAAAATTTCTATAATAGTATCGTTAAACATTCTGTTTCAAATTGTCTCGAGTCGAAACTTTCGACATCAATCTCGTGAAAAAGATCTGATTCGATAATTGCGGCTGTTCCGCGAAACAAAGAATAACATTTTGTATTTTTGCACGCGCGTACAAGTGCGACTCGTTTCGCGGCTGTTTTCCCGGTGGCGGCAATTATCAAAACGGTAACGAACGCGACAGAGACTGCCTTCTCTGTAATTGCGAATAATTGAATGAAAAGTGCCGACTTCGTGCAACAGGCGAAACGTCAGTGCCGGCCTTTGACGTACCGACGTGCCGTTTTGTTAAGCCCCCGCGTAGTGATGGTGTCGATGTCCTCGCGCGTATTATAGAATATTTGATATATTTCGTGAACGGAGAGAGAAAAAGAGAGAGAGGAAGAAATTGAGAAAAAAGAGAAAATATTTATTAAATCTAACACATAATATTTATGATCTTATTCTTCTAAAGAATAAATAATAAATAATTGTTATTTTGAACATACTGAAGCGTTTTCATATGTAAATATTATATAACTAACTATAATATACACACATATTTTAAATATAATATAGACGCATATTTTTTACTACTGTAACATATATTATTTTCGGTGTTTTTATATATCAATAATGTTATTTATTTTTTTATTATTTTAATATACTGTCAATGATTTTGGAGTAAAATACAGTTAATTTATTTACAACTTTTACTGCCTCACAGTATTTTGAATGTAAAATGGTCGCGATTTTATTCAAAAATTGCAGGACACAGCCGTCGCTACTAAATACATACGTGTATGCCTTCTCGTCACGTTCGCGACGCGCACTACTCGGCAGAAACAAAAACTCGTGCATGAACGTGGAAAGCGTTGCACCCGCGCCTCGACGTTCGACGTGCATTACGCGGATGCAGCGGCGCGCGTCGACGTGGAAACGCACCGCATACACATTGACAAAGCCGGTTTTTTTCGTACGCAGGTGCAAAATGAAGAATGACGCAAAAAAAAAAGATAAGAACCGATAATTACAATTGTTGTAAAATTTGTGTACATGTGCGTTGTAAAGTATTGCTTAACTGCAGTCTCTCTTAGTGAGACTTGTCGTAAGAGAAAGACACAAATAAACTGAAAAATTACTGATAACAACTATTATAAACATCGTATTCTCAAAAATAATTACACACATTTATGTTACATAAATATATACATACTGTTTAAAACAAGTCGATTAGATGAGTAAATGATTATAGGTATTTTCTAATTTTGGCTTGATTTAATCAGTGAAGTCTGTAGTTGTCGGCATACAAGACTGGAAGATATTTCTCGATGTGTTTAATCTGAGAAAGATCGTGATATTGAAAAGATTGATATTGTCAAGTATCACTATCGAACAAGTTTGTGATGAGATAGCTTTAATATCTCAAATGTTCCTGTTCAAACCTCTTACTTGAGAGCTCTTCATTTATAAAATTGCGGAAAATAAAATATAGCGATATACCACATATACATACATACGTTTGCATTGCGATATACATTTTTACAGAAGTTTCGAGTTTAAGTCAATTTTCGTCGCCTTTCTCGCCAACAATTTCTTTGGATCTTCGCGGGTGTAATAATACAATCACATTTAAAATTGTTCGCAGTTAAATATTAAATCAATTATTTTGATTTTATTTATATTATCTCATAAATGTAGGTTTATAGAAAAAAAAAACAAACTGAACACGTACTTGTTGCCGATTATCATTTAAGTGTCACCGACGCTAATTGTAAGCGCGATTTTCGCGAATAGTTCAGTCGGTACTTTAATCGTCGAACTGGTCGAACCATTGCTTCTCACCTTGCCCGAACCAGGACGCAAAAAGAGAAACAGGGAACGGCGAAGAGCGGTTGTTTCTTTAAGTGTGGACGCCAGCAGGCAAGTGGAATCGCTTTAATTTCCGCGGCGAACGTTGTAATTAAGGGCCCTAGAGCGCACAACGCTCTCTCGCAACAATTAAAATAATCACTAGAGTGCCGCGCGACTACGAAACATTTAACTCGCTACGTAAGGAAACATCTTGTGATTTAAATCGATAGTTTTTGGGGCGTAATCGAGCCCGCGTGTGTTTCTCCCTTTCTTTCCTCCCGTGATCTTAAACGTTATTGATTGCTCCGGCGCTGCGGCACGCGGAATAACGATAAATTAGAGCCGCGTGCGAGTCACTTTTCTGTGAGTTTGGCCTATTCGTAATAACACGCTAAATCGCGCTTCGTGGCGGCGGGCTTGATTGCGGCCGCGGGCGCAACCTTCCGAGGTAACAAACGTCAGCGTAGCACGACAGGGATTACGCGCCCTCGGGACAGCGACCTTGTAAAAATACGCGGAAGAAGAAACGCGAGAAACGAAGCGACGATGAAAGGGAAGAACGAGTCCAACTTAAACCAAGAAACTAAGAATGTGAGAATATAAGCGATATGTTAGGAATATATTCTGCTCGACATATCATGAATTTAAATTGGCGAATCTCATTTAACGGTGGAAATAAGAAGCATATATGATATGAAGGAAGATATATAGAGAATGAAGGACTGTGTTATAGAGAGAGAAATATATATTGAAATTGCTTTGAGATGTCGAGGCATGTTACGCATAATATGAAATCGTATTATATAAACTTGTATATAAAACAAGTCTTTAGATTTACACATTAATATATTTTTATTCAAGAAATATTTACATATAATACATATTTTTACAAAAACACTGCTGTGCTGTAGAAATATGTATGTTCTTTAAGTATGGTCTATTGACACACACTTTATTTGCAATAATTATATACAGAATGAGTTGCGAAAAATAACGCGCGGTGAAAGAGGAAGACGAACGAGACTGACGGGAAATTACTAGGCTGGGAATTTTGGGTACGAGCCAAATTAGGTTTGGCTTCTTCTCTCTAAGATTGCGAGAGGAGCAACAGTTGTCTTCCACCTATTTCAATTCCCCGATACTTCCGAACCGTAGAGAACGTGCTACTTCGCGGCAGCGGCGGCGGCGACGACGGCGGCACAATTCTCCATTGTGCCGTCGACAGTGCAGCGTAATGTCAGCAAACGCCTTGAAAGGTCCCCGAGGGGAGTGTGTTCAAAAGACCATTGTTCCGCCCGTGAAACAAGTGTACGAGTCATTCTTTTAAATTTGATTTGGCCGCACATCGGCGCCGCAGTCATGCGTCTCTCTTCTTCCCTCTTGAATTTTGTTTCCCTCTCTCGCGACGACTCGTAAATCGCTAAAAATGTTGCTGACTAAATATTCGCTTTCATATTAGCAATCGCGGGTTTTACAATACACACTTGTGACGCAGATAAGATAAATTCAAAAGAAGTCACAAAAGAGAATTACTAATAAAAAAAAAACTAAGCTATAATCGTCTTTTAAGTAAGAGAATTAATAATTAAGAAAGTAATTAGTTTTTATTTAGATAATATTTTATTAGATATAAATATTTTATTATATATTTATATGGTTACATTATTTTATTATATATTTATATGGTTACATTATTTTATTATATATTTATATGGTTACATTATTGGTTTCCTACATTCTATGAATATCAGATTTTAGATTTTTTTAAATATTAAATCACGAATCATATCTTTTTCTTTATTTTTAAAATTGTCGAAAGTCGGAGATCAGACTCTCTCATCGTCCTTCATGTAAGTTCACGGTTGTAACCTTGAGTTATCTGCTTGCAAATTAGCACCGTCGATTCTTTGAGGATATAGAAGATACGCCGTCGGATGCGATGTAATAAAAATGGAAATCGGCAAGAGAGAAAGAGAGAAAGAAAGAAAGAGAGAAAGAGAATATCCTGAGAGATTTTCAAGAGCTACGGGAGATTTTCGCGCGTAGCACCCGCCGATAAATCAGAGGTTTAACCCCGGATGATCCTAACAAGGACTTCGCGAGCTCTTATCTGGACCATATTGATTTGCTCCGACGTGAAAAGTAGTTAAAAAACTATCGTACAGTTCTCTATGATGCCACTCGCGAAGGCGATAAATTTCCTTTTAACAACGCCCTTACATAAGAGACATCTCGCTAACGTCTTTCTGTATTCAAGAACAGAGTAACACCTGACAAATTTGCGTTTAACATACCGCGGTGTTTCGCGCGTATACCTTGAAATGCAAAACCAAGAATATAAAGTATAAATCTAGAAAAAGAGACGCGAACAAAATTATTCACGAGATCACGTAACGAGTGTGTGTGATTTTTAGGAAAGTTTACTTACCTTTTAATATTTATTTTGCAAGCTATATAGTTTTACTGCGCAATTTTATTTTTTTTTCGAATACAAATGTCGATATCGCGTTAACATGTCACAAAGTTACGCTCTATTTCAGCAAGCAATCAAAGACTCTGTCTCGCGCTAAGAACGAAGCGCCGCTTAACTCGGCGATATAACTTTATTTGAATTAAAACGATCTGTATTCGCAGAAACCCAGGACTACGACACAGAAAGCACCACGCCGCGGCACAAAGGGATGAACCATGGCGTATTTAGCAGATACTTCGCAAAGATATACGATTCGGGCAAAGTTCGCCCGCGGCAAGAAATAAAAGTTTATTCACATCCGAAACTTTCCTCACGATATTCGCAATGACGGTGGTCGGGGGAGAGGGGGCGAGAGTAAGGAGGGAGAGGCGGGAGAGGGTAAGGAATAGCGGGAGCACGCTTCGTTTCGCTCCCGCTTCCATAAGTTCCGAGAGTAGAATTTCCGTTATAGGACAGACGTACTTGTCATGTAGATACTT
This sequence comes from Pseudomyrmex cubaensis, assembly GCA_014825685.1. Taxonomy (NCBI): domain Eukaryota; kingdom Metazoa; phylum Arthropoda; class Insecta; order Hymenoptera; family Formicidae; genus Pseudomyrmex; species Pseudomyrmex cubaensis. The sequence goes on along the minus strand of QVOA01017754.1, from coordinate 1,734 downwards.
GGCCAAGTACTTCGCTTCGTTCTCAGTCAAAGTGCCTACGACGACGACGACGAAATGATTCAAAGGCCACAGTCAGTCGTGATTCTTTCTTTCGTTCTTTTTTTCCGGGAGTATAAATGTTCGAGTCGGAAAAATGCCGGCATGTATATACGCGTGTATATACACATAGTATACTGTATTTGTGCAGTATGTACACTCTATTTGGAATCTTGCAAGACTTCTCTTACCTTAAAGAATCATAAGAATGTCACATTGCGAGGAAAATGTTGCATCGAGAGAGCAAATTGGATTAAGTTTATTTTTAAAGTCGTGATTATATTATCATTATCATTATTATTTTTTTACAAATCGAAGTGTGTATTTAATAATTATCAAAAAATATTTAACACATACTGAGAGATTCGACGTTTTAAATGATTTTGTAAGAGAAATGTCAGATTAATTCTCACATGTGTTTTATTTTACTATTGAAATAGCAGAATTTTCATTTGGGATAGTAGTTTAAGAAAAGGAATATCACATCACATCGTGAAGTTAAAAACAAAAGTTTTCGGAAAATTCAAAACCGCTCGTTGTGAATAACAAAAACAATGATAAGGCAGGTCGGTTTCGAGCAAACTAGATGGTCGATAATAAAGAATTTTTCGTGACCCAAGAGTTCGTTTCGCATCTTTATTATATTTAAATCTAACAAAATATATTCTCGAATCTTCTTTATTATAAACCATCTATTTTGCTCGAAATCGACTTACCTTATCATTGTTTTTGTTAAAACGTTTTCGCTTTGCAAAATCCTTCGAACATTATCTTCGTCTTCGAAATTACGACACGCGCGCACAAAGAGCGACAGATCCGTTCGTTCGATTTCCTACGTTTTTCCACGCATCTCGGTGTGACCGGATTTTTCACGTCGGGAAATTACCAATAAAATACACCGTCGCGGAGCAACGAGTCGGCGCGGAACGAAAAAAGGGGTCGCCGATAAAGCGGGGGTCAATCCGACGGTTATACCGCGCGACCACCGACGTCTGTTCCCCATCGACGTGACAGAAAGAGAACAGGAAATTGTATCAAATTGGAGAGCAGTCCAGGGATTAAGGATCCCTGCAAACCCTGTGTGCCTGTTTCTTTCTCTCTCTTTCTTTCTCTATCTCTCTTCTTTTTCGACCGGGCGGTAAGTTCTCGCACATGCCGCGTTGATCCCGGCATTGTTGTGCAAATCCAACAAAAACTGAGGCCCCTGCTCGTCGCTTGCCTCCCTTCTTCCTAATCTCGCGAACCCACTTGAGATCGCAACATGCGGCCGCGAGGCCGCACAATTAATTTATGTAACATCTGAAGTACTTAAGCGAAAGAGGGAAAGAGAGAGAGTGAGAGAAAGAGAGAGTGTGAGTAAGTGAGTTTCTGCTCACCCGTTGCATCTCCCGCGGGTCCATCACTGCTGTAATCTCGAATAATCTCTCGCCTTTTACCAAATGTTTTTTTTTTATTTTCTACGTACGCTTGCTCTATCTCCATTGTATTTGCACTCCAAATCACTGCGGATTATTTCACAACAAAAAACATTGCAGATTGAGAATAGAAATCTCTATATATAATGCCACAATTTGTATATATACTAAAGAGTAAATTGAAAAACAATTTTGACCTGATGTATATACATACGTAACAGAAAGATGGCAGGCTGTGCTTCGCATATATATATATATATATATATATATATATATACAATAA
>QVOA01017737.1:0-35365 GCA_014825685.1 Pseudomyrmex cubaensis | reverse complement strand
CAGTGTCGTGCTCTTCCGTTTCAAAAAGATATTACGAGCCGGTTTGTCCATCTCAATTGTGATTGGTCATTTCGACTAATCGACTAATGCGCGAAAGTTTTGAATTTTTTTTCTGACAATTTAAACATTTTTCATTTGACATATGTAATAAAATTTTTTTTACTTCTGGAACAAGAGAAGGGAAAGTCGCAATGTTTTTATTTTTGTTTTTTGTTTCACTTTTCTGCCACTTAAACGATGAAGGGTTTTTTACTGGCAGTACTGAAAAATCTATAGTATATGTGACATGAATCTATAGATTTTCAGTACTGCCAGTAAAAAACGAACGCAGCTATTGTCAAATGCTTGTTGTCAGATAGATGGCGTCGTTGTGCCGACAGTTCTTTTCGTAGCGAAGCGTGGACGCGTTAGGAATTTCAGGTACACAAAAGTGTAAAGATAATCCGTTTTAATCGTAATTTTTTCTGAAAGTAACAAGAAAACGCAGGGCTTGTCGCAACTTCTAATCTTTTCAAGTCAAGTATGTCGTTATAGTCACGGTCATTTTCACGTACGAGTACGTGTAACTAGGGTGTATGTGATACTCTTCCTTTCAGTTTTCTTCCAAAATGATACAAATTACAGTTCTTTGTATAATTTCCATGAAATAGTTGGGTATTTTTTATACATTTTTGTCCAACTTAAAATCATAATAAAAGTGAAAACAGTATGTCAATGTGAAAGGAAAACACTCGGACAGATTATTGGGCAAATCAAAAAACATGTTTTACTTGTGAATGCGCTTGTGTGTTGCACATGTAATAAATGTAATTACAGCATCTTTATTGTTATTTTGTAGGATGTTGATGCCAAAAAAGAATCGTGTGGCAATTTATGAGTACCTCTTCAAAGAGGGAGTCATGGTTGCAAAGAAGGACTTCATTGGTAAACATCCTGAACTAGAAAATATTCCCAATTTGCAAGTTATTAAGACCATGCAGGTAACAAGTTTTATTATGTTTCTTGATACTTCATAAAATATAACTGTGATTGTCACAAAAATACTAATCAATCATAAGATCAATGTGTTAAAATACTAAGATCCTCAAATTATTCAACTTGGACTACACCAATATTTTTATGGAATTAGTTATTCATTTTTTTCTTTTTTTTTTTTTTTTCATTTATTTTAGTCTTTGAAATCTAGAGGATATGTCAAAGAACAGTTTGCCTGGAGGCACTTTTATTGGTACTTAACCAATGACGGCATAGAATATCTGCGTGGCTACTTACATCTGCCACCAGAAATAGTACCATCCACCCTGAAAAAGCAACCAAGATCAGAGACCACGAACAGAGGTCCGAGACCAGCTGCCACCAGATCCGAAGGATCGAAACCAACAGAAGATCGAGCGGGATACAGGCGGGGTCCGGGCGGTCCTCCCGGTGCTGCTGACAAAAAGGCTGACGTTGGTGCTGGCACCGGCGATCTGGAGTTCCGCGGTGGTTTTGGTCGCGGAAAGTCTCTTCAGTAATTGTTGTGTGCAAAAAAAAAACATCTTGGTCGTGTAGGTTTTATTGGAATAAACAGGTATTTCTTAAATTAACGAATAAAACTGTAATATTTAATTATATCATTTTTATTTCGTTGGCGCTCTTCTGTACCAATGAAATTCCTTTTCTATGCCAAGTATGACTGAGATAACAAATTTATAATAGGGTCAATATCCAGAACGTTCAAGTTTGACATTTCGCGCCCTTTCCAAGAAAAATAACCTTTATTTTTCCTCTCGTTATTCTTTACGCGCATCCAGCGCCACCTCGTTCCGCGTGAACTTGAGGCGAGGCACTACCGTGCCTCTTGAAATAAAAAAAAAAAAAACGGAAAAATGATCTATACACGAGAAAATCCGATTTGAATCGTTCCCATCGATTGACAGCTGAATATCGTTATCGAAAAACCGCAACATAGCGCTATGTACGTACATACAGAACAACAAACTAGCTTTTGATCAAGTTCCTGCTTTTTTATTGTTTTCTTTCTGAAACTCGTTCTACGCGTACAGAGTTCGATTCGATAAAATATCTTATCTTTTGTTTTTTTATTGTCGTAAAAGACACGCGTACTGCGTACTGCGCTTATCGTTCATTATATATACTTACACCGCGTAATGCATCGGCTACGCTCGTGCAACTTGACGGCGAAACTATGGGAGAGACTCAACAACGCGCCGACGATCCACCGCCAGCGACGATCACTCGCCGTCGCCGTAGACTCGCTCGTTTACAGACCCGAGGTAAGCGCGGCCCGAAACAACGGACTGCCGATCGTCGCGCTGGAATCGACGATCATCACGCACGGCATGCCGTACCCGGACAATTTGAACACCGCGTTGAAAGTTGAGCAGGCGGTCAGAAAATTTTTTTTTTTTTTTTTTTTTTTTTTTTTCACAATTTAAATCGGAATAATTTTACGTGACAGTGTGCGTGATATCTGGTTTACTTCAGGGCGCCGTGCCTGCGACAATAGGAATCATAAGTGGGAAAGTGCATGTAGGCTTGAACGCTGAACAATTGGAGATTCTGTCCAAAGCGGATTCCGCGAAGACCGCGAAATGTTCACGCAGGGATATATGTTGGATCGTATCTCGCGGATTTAACGGCGGCACGACGGTCAGCGCGACGATGTTGATCGCGCACGCAGCGGGCATTCCGATAATGGCAACAGGTGGTATTGGCGGTGTTCACAGAAACGCCGAACTCACTTTCGACATCAGCACGGACCTGACCGAACTCGGACGCACACCGGTAGCGGTTGTCTGCTCCGGTGTTAAATCCATCTTGGACATCGCCAAGACCTTGGAGTACCTGGTAAAGTGAACAACAAACACGCACGTAATCCGCGTTTGATGTTTAATTAACGTTCCTTTTATGAAATTTTCCTTTTGCGATCGTAGGAAACGCAGGGAGTGTCGGTGATAAAAATCGGAGAAACACCGGAATTTCCAGCTTTTTATTGCTCCGAGACTGTGGATAAAATCGAAGCTCCGTGTCGAGTTTCCGACGCTAAGGAAGCAGCTGACGTTGTGAGGGCGCAGAAAAGATTGGGCATTGGCACGGGGATGTTGCTAGCGGTCCCTATTCCCGCGAAATACGCTTTGAAACCGAGCGTCATGGATTCTGCGATATCCGAGGCTTTGAGAAAAGCCAACGACGCGAACGTAACGGGCAAGCTGGTTACGCCGTTTCTCTTGAGCGAGATCAACAACATCACACGTGGCCGGTCTCTTGAAGCGAGTGAGTGTGACAAAAACATGATGCGACATAAAATACACTAAACAAGCCATTACTGATGAACATGATTGTGAACAGATATAGCTCTCATAGAAAACAATGCTAAGGTCGCGGCTGAAATCGCGTTGAATCTTTGCGAAAAGTCGTCGCCAACATCCCATGGATCTGCTTCTGTCCGATCGATAATATCAAGAAAAAAACCGGTAATTACAATACAAATATAAAATACAATAAAATACAAGTAAATATAAACTTATAAATAAAATAAATTTCTGAATACAGAGCGAAATTGTTGAAAAAGTTCACTTTGCCGATATATCACGCATAAACGTGTCACATCGCTCTGTCTGCTGATGAGCGCAGTACTTGATAGTGACGTCTTCTGTTCCAGGTGGTGATAGGAGGCGCTGTTCTGGACACCGTGCTGCAGGTAAAGGAGTCCGAAATAAACGTAAGTCAAAGAGAGAGAGAGAGAGAGAGATCTCACAATCAAAATTATACTAAATAACCAATTTTTTTTTTGTATTCACATTACATGATACAGAACAGTAACAGTATTTATATACAATTACCACCATATTCTGTTTTTTTTTCTTCTGTTTTTGTTTTTTGTTTTTTTTTTATATACATTCAATAATATCAAATAATCGGAACTCTCGCGTAGTTTTTTTTTTTTTTTTTTTTTTTTTTTTTTTTTTTTTTTTTTTTTTTTTTTTAACAAACGCTTTATAGAATAGCAAACCTATGAAATACGACCGTCACAACCATCGTGAGACGACGTATGTTTATGTAACTTAATCGAGTATATAAGACGCAAGCTTCTGTTATACACGACATTACGAAAGGTTCATCGAAAACGTAAACGCGCTATAATTGAGCTTGTGATTTTAACTTTTTTTTTTGTTTTTTTTTTGTTTTTTTTAACTACGTACAATTGTTTTTATAATGTTCGCGTCGTTCCTCTTTCACTAACAGTCTTCATATACACTTTGTTTCGGTCATATACTCACGCACACATATATATATGTATGTATATGTGTGTGTGCGCGCGCGCGCGTGTGTGTCATATCTTTATACAGTATTAAATTACGTAATCAAAAGCCTTTTAAGAAGGTGCATATACACTTCTCTCTCATTATGTCGCGCTACGATCACTCTCTATGAATTACTTCATTAGCAACGTCGCGCGCGAAAAGTCGACGAAAGAAAATTGAATTGAAAAACAAATCCAGCTGGATATTTTTGTCTTATTTGTCGCATCTTTAAAGAACATGTTCGATGCAAAATAAAATCCAAAATTTGAGTCAGTAATTTGTTAATTGCAATTTACATGTAAATCTAATATGTTTTTTAATATTGTAAGAAGTTGAGTTTTTGTTATAGGTTTCTTTTTTTTTTGTTTTTTCGACGACTCGCGGGCGTGCGACGTTGCGAACGACTTGCTCGACCGTATCTACAGTATAGGTTGAGATACAATAATAAATTGGAATTTAAAAGCAGGCACTATTTCGCAAAAGCTCCCCCTCAAGTCTCTTCCGCTTTTCTTCTTCTTCACTTTTGTCTTGTATATATTGTACACTTAAGATAACCGATTACAAATCGCTACCGGTTTGTTTGTTTTTTGAACTTTTGGAGTCTTCCTCTTGCAGTGTGTGGGTTTTTTTTTTTTTTTTTTGTCTCTCGGGATATATCGCACGAATAAAATATACAAAGGTCTAAACTCCCTTCTTCTCTCGCCTCTTCGTCCTTCGTCTTCTCTTCTCCTAATAGGAAAGTGGTGATACATTAAATATATACGACACGATCGAAGCGAGTTTTTTTAAACATCTCATCGTTTGTGTGTGTTGTGTGTCGGGAGTATATGGTACAAGTTTTTTTGTTTCGCGTGTCTCTCTTCTCCCTTCGGAACGTATATATATGTATATATATGTGTATATATATATATATATTTCTTCTCGACTAATTAATTAAAAAACGATTGGTCTATATCTCTTTGTATATAACATCTTTTTGTACATATATACGTACTATATATATGTATATGTATATTCAGTGGCAGAGGCTGTGTGTCTGCGAGGTGTAAGCTTCGACATATTATTAGCTCGTTACATTCAACAATAACTCGATGGTCTGATTAAGAAAGAATTAATTACATTGATGGGCGAATTGCGTGTCGATGTGGAAGGAAACCAAAATCAAAAAAGGAACACCTTTTCTCCATCGAGAGAGAACGAAATAAAAAAGACAACGCGGCGGCGATATTTCAACTCGCTAACAATTCGGCCTATAGGGGAACGTCTCAGGCTTCGCGTTTAATAAATTACCCTGTTATCCAGACTAGTGTTGTATTGTTTATAACTCGCGGAGATGCGGGATTATCAGATTTCGTGACACATAAATCTCGAAACCATCTTCGACAGACGGATTTCATCAACGTAAAGGTACACAGCGATATATTGATCAGATGGTGTAGAAACGTGTGTAGGTGTGTGTACGTATGTGTCTGTGTGTGTATGTGTGTGCGTGAATTAACCGAGATAATAAATCTAAGAGGTTCTTCTCCTTAAGCAGACGATCGACACTTAATATTAACTATTGTACGCCAGTATATACAGCCTACTGTAGTATTTGTATTCGTTATCATTGCATCCCCATTAATTAAATGTGTTAAACCCTAAGATTTTCTTTTAATCCTAGCTAGGAAGCCAGTATTATTTCATATGATTTGTGTTTTTTTTTTTTTTTTTTTTTACGTCATGTCTTTTTTTTAATTTTTTTTCATTCTTACTTTTACAGACGGGATCTCCATTATATCGGGATCCAACGCGGTGTCGTTCGCGATGATGATGATGATGTGTCGCGCGAGAAAGAATAAATTTAAACGAGATAAAACAAAAAAAAGGAAACGTGCAAACACTCTGTGTGTGTGTGTGTTTCGCGTAACTCCCCGGCCCGCAACAATGGAGATCTAGTTACAAGGAACAAATTGGTATTAGCTACTTGCGTGACGCGCGTGATTTCTCAGATGTATGCGTGTGTGTGTGTGTGTGTGTGTGTGTGTGTGTGTGTGTGGAAAGCAATTGGGAAACGAATCGATCAAATCATTCGTCCGTGTATTCGGGGAAAATTCTCTTCCTCGCTTTCATTCTCTCTTTCACTCGCTCTCTTTCTCTCTCACTCTCTCAATTTCTTTCGTTCTCCGTGGCGGCGAGGAAACAAAAAAGCACGCGGAATTCTCTTGGCCGAGAATCGGGTTTTGCCAAGACAAATAATTATCCAATTCGAGATGAGGGCAACGGTTTTGGCAGTAGTATCTCACAATGTTCACCCGTAACTATCGTTTTGCGTCTGATGAAATCATCGCTAAGTCGTCCTGTTGCACAATCCCAGAGGCTTAACGCACCGTTCGGTGTGTGTTACATATTTCTGCGAAAACTGCCGGACAGACGCATCGCGTCTATAGACGGCGTTGGTCTGCATTATTAAAGCGAAACAAAGTGAAGTCGCGAGAAAAGTAGTTTCGCGTCTCTTCGCGAACAATGAGAGTTATTAAACAAGTTTTAAAAGTAAAAGTTCTTTCAGGAGAGGACCCCCCAACTGAATCTCTTCTCTCTTATTGCAACGCGTTTATGTTTGACGCCGGCAATGCGATGGCGACGACTCAAATAACATCAAAGTACGTCAGAAATTTCGGCATAAAGAAGGAGACGGAGAGAAAGATTTTGCGCATTATATAGAACAAAGGTGAGCGAAGTTGGGGATCCGAAGAAGAGAACAAGAGCCCGTTATTTATAGACGACGACAGTTACATGTTCGACTTGTGACATACTACCGGTGTGAATTGTCGGCATCTGTTGTATTTCGCATGAGGAACGGCGCACGACGACGACGCTCTCCGTTTGGATGACGCGATCGATCGAATGATGATGATGACGATGACGATTTTGCTCTGCTCGGAAAGCGTAAGAAAAACTCACTTACACTAAAAATAAATCTACAAAAGTAGCCACACCGACCATGCGAGGACGGAAAAGACATGTATGTATGTAAGGTACACACTTGCGAAGAGAGTTTTGATGGGGGGGTGGGGGGGGCAGTTCGATGAGCAAAACTCGCGCGATGTGTATAACTGCCGTGCGACACGCGCGCGCAAAACACAGCGAACGCTCACGGAAAAAGATGATATATATATATACATATATATACATACAGGTAACATCTATAAAAGGTCGAGAAACTCTGCAGAAAGGTTTGGTTTTCTAGAGGACATTTAAAATTAACCGCGCGCGTACACTCCGATTTGTGTAACTTCGACGATGACGAAATTAGCGATTTAAGTATGTGACCGCGCGCGCGAGAAACGCTGACCGTAAATAGAACTCTCTTCGAACTGTTTTTTTTTGTTTGTTTCACGCGGGTCATGAGAGTAATTTTTCCGCTCCGCTTGCTTGGACGAATCGAATCGGGGAACAGCGACGTTGTTTTTTTCTGATCGCGCGCGGAAGAACGCGCGAGCGAAGGGGGATGATGGGGGGGTTGTTTCAAAATGTTGCGTCCCTTAATTCCCCCCGCAAGCCGCGCGCGAATTTTCAAACTCCTCTTCGCGAGTCTTGCCTTACACAAACAACGGAGATACTCTCACTATTGGTATAACATATGTGTTTTTTTTTTGTTTTTTTTTTGTTTTTTGTTTTTTTGATTTGGTCTTTTGTTAACATTTAGGTCTCGTCGTGATATCGAATTTTTTTTTGTTCGCTTGGTCTCTCTCTCGTGTGTCTTTGCGCCTTCTAATTGCGGAGTAGTTACACAATGCCGTTTTTCTTTTTTTTTTCTTTTTTTCTTTTTTTTTGTCTTCTTGAGTGTCACGTTGTATTAACCCACCCCGCACACACCGGCGAAGATAAAACGGGAGGCGAACAATGCGGGAAATAATGTGTGCGCGGTAACTTGTCAACCTCTTCTGTCTCGCCGATCGCGTCGACGACAGCGATGACACCGTTTCCTCATCCGTGCACGTTGTCTCTGTTGGACTCGCGCCAGCCAGTAGCTCGTTACATGTGTACGTATATGTGTGTTGCTCTTTTTTTTTCCAAAAAAAAAAAAAAGAAAAGAAACCAGACTCCCTGAGAGGAGAGTGTTGTGTCTTATTTGTATAACGGTATGTCAGCGCGCCGATTGCTCCTGTACAGGAAACGGTTCGAGGTGTTTCGCCACCATCTCCATAGTCAGGTGCGCCTGTTCTGACCTCCCGTTACGGTGACGCCCGTGCCCGGGCTGGCGCCGTTCGACAGCAACAGCCTGCGGTTAAACTCACGCATCTCGTAATTGTTGTTGCCGTTGCTCTTCTCACGGTTGCCGCCACAACTGTTGTGATTGTTCGCCGAGGTGGGCGTCGTCTCCTCGAGTATCAGCGCGCAGTGGCTGTTGGTGTCGCTGTCGGCACCGCCGTCCTGCAGATTGTTCGCCAGCAGCGGATGCCGGCCGGTGTTGCACTCGTCCGATTGCAGCAGCAGCGACGCGTTGCCTGAAAAATACAACACACGGTAATGATTCTCTCGTGCCGAATTTTTTCCTCGAATTGTTTTTTTTTTTTTTACAGTGTCTCTTCTCGTACCGGAAGGCGTTACCGCGTTAGGCAGAGTTGTGCGTCTCGCGATACTTCCGTTGTTGGCCGTCTCGGATAACACCTGGGAGAAGGGCGCAAACGGCGTAGCCGGCGGCGGCGGTTCCCGCAGCATTCGTATCTTCTGTATCATCTCCCGTATCTCGTAACGTAGTATGCCGAGGAAGCAGAACTTGGTGAAGGCGATCACGCAGAAGCCCAGGACGAAGAGCAGATCGCCCGTTTTCTTCAGCCAGCGCCAGAGTGTATCCTCGCAACCGCGCGTGTACGGTTGCACGCAGGGCTCGCTCATGTTCACGCTGGGTTCGCAGCAAGTCTGGGGCAAGCCTCGTCCGCCGAAGTTGTTGGGCCCGGTCACTCCGCAACACATGAACTCCCGTTGCAACCGGTCCCATTGCTCGCTGAATCGCGCCTCCTTGCCGTAATCCACCTACGAAAAATTATCATCATCATTTCGAAGACGTGACACAGCCGCTAAGATGCAGGAGAGGATACCACGAGGTGCTTATCCGTACGAACCTGTAAACGCAGCCTGAGGGTGGGTCTGAGCTCGGCGCGCATCTTCTCGAACTGGAAGAACCAAAAGACGCCGATAATGGCGTCACCGAACAGCAGTAAGAGCAGCACTATCCAGTAACAGTGAAGCAGCCGGGCGCTGAGCCGCCTGGCGGCGATGCAGCCGAGCAGCTGCACTAGGCCTAGCTGTCCCGCCAACGCGAAGTAGCCGTAGACCGCGGTGAAGTCGTAGGCGCGAGGCACACCCGGCACCACGTGTCGGCGCGGGTCCCCGGAGAAGAGAAGGGTCTGCGACACCGCGGCGGCAAAGCCGACCGCGCTACCGAACAGCACCAGGTTACAGGCGTATATCCAGAGACGGTAATATCGCATTGCGACGTCCTGACCGCCGGCGAGTCGTTGGGACGTCACCGACGACGACGCCTCCTCGTTGGCGACGTAATCACGGCTGCTGCTTCTCCGCTCGTTCCTTTTAGATATATCGTTATTGTTGTTGTTGTTGTTATTATTGTTATTGTTGACGCTATTGTTGTTATTGTTATTGTTGTTGTTGTTGTTATTGTTCGTGGTGGTCGTAGTGTTGGTCTCGGTCGAGTTCCGGTACTCGTCGCGGTCGTCCTCCAGTAGGAAGAGAAAGGGCGGCTTCGCGCTGCAGTCCTTCGTCGCTGTTTTTTGGCTGTGCGTCGACTGCGGGGTGACTGAACGTTGCAGCAGCATCACCGTCATACTATCGTGCCACCCTGGTGTGCGTGTCCTCGTCGTAAGGATTGTACAACCCCGCGGATGTGGGGGGCCTGAGTGGGAGAGACGGCCAGCGCGTTGCACCGTTGGTGGATGGCCACCACCGCGTGTTTAAATACGCGAGCGGTGAAGGCGGAGAGGTTGAGGAGGAGGAGGTCGATCTTTTACTCGAGACCGGCGCGAGTCACGCGAGGCACGCCGTTACTGCATCGCCGCACCGGAAGGTCATTCGTGGTAGCATTCATGGTTCTTCTCTCTCTCTCTCTCTTTCTCCTCGTGTCACGCGCGCCTGTGTCCTGCAACCGCTTCGCCGTTGACACACCGCGATGGCGGGTATCCTTTCCGGTGTGGCTGTTCTTCCTGGCGGAAACATGCGAGAAAGAAAAGACAAGAGGGATCAATTTCCACACACACGTGACAAGCATTTTTCGATAGGTTTTTTTATACAGTTTTCCGAGTTTTTTCTTTCGAAACGCGTTACGTCTTTTATTTCTATGAGGGGAGAAGTTAAATAAAAATGTGTTTCACGAAACGTCCGCGGATTTCTAATCGCTCGCCGATCCCGGATATAATCGTTCGCTTTTGTTCCTATCTCGTGACTAATAATGAGACTGGGAATTTCTTGCCGCTTTGACATAGAGATACTCGCGGAATTCAACACCTGACGTGCGTGCATTTCGAGCCGGGAATATAGCGGCGCGGAGGGACACGGGAGAAAGAGGAGGAGGAGGGAGCGAAAGGCTAGCGTGCGCCTCGGCGAATTGTATTTCTTTCTGACAGTTGTAGCGTGCGATAGGCGATTCTATTTATCGATCGTCCTGCTGCCTATGTAGCTTCTCCGACGGTGGGACGGAGATAAATCGCGAGAGATAGAGAGAGGATATGCGCGCCCGAGTATAAGTATATATCGGAATCGCCGCCGGGCTCGTCGGCGGACAAAAATTTTTTTCCAAAGACAAGCGAGCGTTTACAGGAAACAACAATTTTAGGAAAACGAAAAAACGTGAGAGCCGGAGAATTCTACAAATTTTATCATGTAACGGGGAAAAAAGAGGCGAGACTGAAAAAACAATACAACTCGCTGATGGAAAATAAAATACATATTTGTAAAAATATAAACACAGATTTTTCTCTGTGTTGGAATGAAAGATGTGAAATGTGAGGAAGAGAGTGATCTCTCGGCGCAGAAATCTGCGAGGATCGAGGATCCGCGCCTCGGCGAATCATGTTTAAATCTATAACATGCACATATATCGCCGGTGGAGGAGAGAGGACGAGGGAGGCAGAACTCGATTTGGTGGCGGAGCGATGCGCCAAATCATGCTCCCGTTTCCGTGCATCGGCACTTGCCGTTGCATGCACACAGACCGTCGTGGTGACTATAACGCGAGTGGCGCATTGTAACGAAAACACGGAAGAGCGAGAGAAAGCGGGTAAGGGCCCATCGATCGTTCAAACCTTGCGCGTTAGCGCGCTCCCCCACGTCGACGACAAACCGGAGAGGAACAGAGAGAGAGAGAGAGAGAGAGGAAAGGATATTGACAGAGCGCGTTTTACCTCCTTTCGTCCTAACGAAGAAACGATTCTCGTCTCGGACGAGCAGTCAACGTCCTGGCCGGCGTCCAGCACTTTGCCTACTTTGCATAATTCCGTGATAGAAAAAAGAAAAAATGGAGAAAAATAAAGCACACGCGCAGATCGATGCCGCGTGCGATTCTCTTTCTCTCTCTATCTATCTCTTTCTCTCGATGCCGGAGGGACGTGCTTGAACAAGCGCTGGTGCGCCTTCTACGACAGAAACGAGAGTGATAAAAAAAGATTATCGAGAGTAGTCTGTAATTAGATATCGATGTCATATCTCTCTGAAAGGAGAGAAGCGCGAAAAAGCGGAGGGAAGAAAAAGAACGACGAGGAAGCGTGCGCGCGCGCGCGAGAGAGAGAGAGAGAGAGAAGAGGGTAGGAAACCAGGAGGAGGATTGTGTGTGGAGGAAGGTGGCAATGGGAGGGAACGTGGCGGCGGCAACGACGGTGGTGGTGGAGGGTTATGCAATATCTTCTCTTCCCGACCTTCCCGAAGGAATTTATTGGCAGCTTGTAAAACGGCTCGTCCTATTTTCGCCGCGTGCAACGCCACGTAAAGCCGAAGGACGGAATGATTTCGCGTATGCGATCATTATAAAAGACACGCGGAGAGCGTGTCTGTCGCCCCCCCTCGTGCCTGTCCTTCGGCTTTTTAATCAAATGCCGATTATACGCTCGCGCGTTACACGATCGGCGCGATCATCAATCGTCGCGAACGCGCGCTCGAAATCACTCTCTTGAAATAACACATCGCATCCCTCTAACAAGCGCGCGTAAAAACGCGCGTGGCAAATTTTGTTGCGTGTGTGTAAAATACGAGGATAATCGCACGCGCGCGCGCGAAGAGAAATTTTCAGCTCGCGAGGCGGATCGAAGCTCATCGAAGACCGATGTTCTACACGCGGCGAAAAACGGGGATGATTTTACCGTCGCCGTTTTAACCGCCGGTTTATTCGATCGAGTTGTTCTTTTTAATTTGTTTTGTAGATTTACCTCGTTTTTGCGTGGGATTCCTGGGGACGGAAGGCACGCGCGACGTGTCGACGAAACGTCCTTTTCCTTCCGCTTTGGTCCTTGATGAAAATTCCTGACGTATGTACGTGGGGAAAGTCTTTTTCTTCGGGGAAGATCCTTGTGTGTGTGTGTATGTTAGAGAAAGTTCCTTTCTTCAGATGAAAAATGTTTCATTTCGAGAGACAAAAAGAAAGAGTATGTGTGTATGTGTGTGTGTGTGTGTGAGAGAGAAAGAGTCGTCTTGATTTTTCTTCGTCGACGAGATTTACTGTTTCGCGTAACAAAACAACGAGACGACACGACTCGAGACAGAGAAAGGGAGAGAAAGAGAAAAAAAAAAGAAAGATAGGAACACACGAACCCCCGATTGCTGAAAGGTCAAGACTCTCGATATATAGTAGCTGTTATGCGTCTCGTGAAAATCTGTCGGGTCCGCACCTCCTACGACACAGGCTCGCACGTCGTCGTCGAAATCACGAATCGTGCGATTGTTCGCGATCGGGATCGCCGCGGATTGCCGCGATCGGGCGTCGTCAGTCGGGCCGACCGTACGTAGGTCGGCGATGCGTGCATGAGGAGGAACGTGGTCGTCGGCGTCGTCGTCGTCGCGTACGTAGCGCTACCTTCACGGGCATCGCCGCCTCGAGAATCCTCGACAACGTCGTCCACGTTGCTCATACCTGTGCGCGTATCGCTCTCGGTATCGTTTCATGTGTCGCTATCCCGCATCTTTCTCAATCGGCGGCGCTTCGCCGTTTCTCTTTCGCAAAAACACCCTCGGTGTTTCCTTTTGCCGGCGTTAACAGCCGTTGTCTCGCCGTGTCACTCCAGTCCCGATTGTTGTTCTGGTCACCGTTCTCGTTGTGTTTTTGTCGTCGTCCTCGTCGTCGTCGTCGTCGTCGTCCTCGTCTCGTTGTCGTTCTCGTCCTTGTCCCTCAGGTTACAGTCGACACTCGGCAAGGCCGCCGCCAGCCGTGGCGCATGTCGCTCACACACGACGCTTCGTGGCACGGCGCTTACGCGACGCGCTGCTTCTCACTGCCACAGATCACGCAGAGTCGAGAGCTCGTGCGCGCGACGTCGAAAGCGTCGTCGCGACGCCGCGGCCACGATCACAGCCACGACGCCTCTCTCTCTCCTTCTCTCTTTATCTCTGTCCCTTGCACGCCAGCGGCGCATGAGACAATGTTGTACGGAGAATGCGCGCGATTTTTTTTTATTTTTTTTTACCGTTCCCTGTCCCGTATACTCTTTGTATATCCTCTTGGATTCCGACTCCGGAGAACGGGAATGTCACCGTGGAGGAATGATCGCGCGGTCGTGAACGCGCCACCCCGACTAGCAATAAACTACACAGTCGAGGGGGGGATCGACGCCGTCGATCGGCTGCCGCCGTCGTCGCGTCGTCTCCCCGCGAAAACGAACTGACAAACGAACGAGAGACACGGGGGTAAAATATAAATGCGAGGATATGGTTGCGGTAACAAAGAAATATAAGATAAAAAAAAAGAAAAGAAAATAAAAGGATTAAGCACGTCTGGTGGCTTAATATTTCACGAGTAAGCTCTGCTCGTTTCTTTCAGCGGACGTGTCTCGGAAGTTAATGCTCCCGAACCCCCGAGTAAAACACGCTCTTTTTTTTTTTCATGCAATTTGTTGGCTTTTACTGTTTGTAATTTTTTTTTTTTTTTTTTACGACCGCGAGAAAACGTTCTCGCCTCGATATACATGGTTCTGAGAGAAACGAGATTTGTGTTTTAGAGCGACGGCAGAACGCACGCCGGGCAAAGCAAACGCAGCTGCGGCGGAGTCGGCCGTAACATCGCCGACGCGCTCATCAAGCTCGGCTTGGAGGACACGCGACTGATATCCGTCGTCGGCGACGACGATCACGGAAGGATCATTCTCGAGAGTTTAGGACCCGGCGGCGAGACCGTAAAACAAACGTCGGACGTGAACACCGCAAGGTAATCTCTCGCGCCTTTTTTTGTTTTGTTCCTTTCCAATCTCGCTAAGAGCCACGTGCGCCAATCCGACGATTTTCAGATTTACAATAATAGTGGACGCTAATGGCGAGTGCCACTTCTGCATTAGCGAAGTGGAATCTTTCTCCTCGATCAATCCGGAATTGATAAAGGAACGTCGCTCGCATCTCGAACGGGCGAGTCTCGTCGTTATCGATGGCAATCTCGAGCTCGACACCGTGCGCTGCGTTCTCGACATCGCGTCGCGCGCGAACGTTCCAGGTGAGTTAGTGTGTGTGTGTGTGCGAATTTATAATTTTTCGCATAGTTCATTACTTTATAATCCAAGTGAGTCGCATTTATTAATAAGTTTTTTATAATTTTTTTTTTTTGGAGAGACACGTAATTCTGTCTATTTGTACATAAAAACGATATTAGCGCACTATACTAACGTAGAATATAAAATATATATAAAAATCTCTCACAAAATAAATCTGTGTTTGAGTATACGCGAATAGATAGACAGCTTGTCATTCACGTGCGTGTTACATTGCGAAGTTGTTTAGAGAATAAAAAAGTGTAAACATTAGTCAAATCGATACAGAGTAGGTAGATGTACAATAAAATATCGTTGCGCGCGTGTTTATGTTCTCTCAAAATAATTATCCGCGATGAGACAAAACTTTTTGTTTGTTCTCGTGTTGACAAAAAAGTTTTGCGCTCAAAGCTCGTTACTTAAGAATATAATTGGACGGACTTGAAGTCGTACTTCGGCGTGTGCGATCAGTCTTTCGTTAAATACAGATCTGCAACTTCCTCCGGGAACAACAAAACCACACGCCTCGAAGTTCGAGATTCGACTGTCGAGCGATTCGATTCTTTTTTATATGTATCCGCTTCGCGACGAGAGAGTCCCGTGATGAGACTGCGGATTCGGCTGCATCTGCATCACCAGATTGCGAGACTCCTTGCGCAATCTGTAACCGGTGCGCGCGTCCAGGTACAGAAAGAAGGCGGCGACCGTGTGAAACATGAAGGATATGACCGCGAGACCGTACGCCCACGACAGGTGATTGAAGTTCGGATACATCAGCCAGTCCCGGCGCCAACACTGTCCGCCGAAAACAGACACCGCCAGGAAGAGGAGAGCACCTGAAAGAATTTTACGCGATAAAGATATTGAATAAGAATCTTCCCGCGAAACGCGTCGTAACGCTGCGTCTTAACCACGTTCTTACCAGCTACTCCAGAACACACACACGCGACCGACGACAGGATCCACTCGTAATGCAGAACAAATCGCAACGGCCAGCGAACCCAGATCAAACTTATCACGAAGAACGAGAAACAGGAGAGCAACAGAGCTATTGTGACAAACGTCTGGACCACCATGAGCCACACCGGCAACAACCATTCTCTTATGACGTAATATTCCTGCGAGAAGATGTGATGGCAGCTGTTGAACTGCTTGTCGAACTGGTAGCTAGGATAACGGAAATTCTCAAAGCAATATTCCCAGAGTCCCATGTGCTTGAAATTGCTGAATGTCTCTTGATAGGATTCGATCCAATACGGACTGGAAGAAAACCGATTGGTAGAGAAGAGATATCGGCAATATAGTTGCAAGATGAAACAATTCGATCGAGAGATTTTTATTTTTAAAACACGCTCACCTTATGAAGGCCATCATTAGAAGAAAAAGAGCCGCGAACGTGAGACTTCCGCCAAATACAACAGCGTCTACGAAAACATCAACAATTACAGGTACAGGTTACCTCAAGTAAATTACAATTACGCTCTAAATTAATTGGAGCGAGAGCGCGATCACTTACTTGACGCTCTGTGATAATCCTGTTTGTCTGCCGACATGATGAATTCTTCGGAAAAATTGACGTGTAACTGATTATTCGTGCACAATTATTTCCGCTCGTTGACACACTACGTTTCTATCGAAAACACTCACCACACCTTAACGTCGCCTCCTCATTGCTACCAACCTTTTACCTGGTGATAAGATTCCTCATCGTTACACCATATTACAAATGGCGTCGGGTATTTCAAACGATTTTTTTGTTTACACAATCTCTCATTAAAATAATTCAATTAAATATTTGTACACGTTCGAGGAATGGTGGAACCGAACTGGTGGAGGAAACAAAATCCATCTGGAAGTTAGAAGTTTTATTTTAAATAATAAAAAGGGGACGGACATAAATTTTATTTTGTACACGTGATCTCACATCTCAACTTCGTTGTTAAGAAATGTTAATTGTCTCAGATATGTGTAAGACCGTGTTAGAAGTTGTAAAACATTTGTATATATTACATTGTGCGACGTAGTCGTGCGTGTACAATCTCTCGTGCGCAAAGCTCCGGACAATAAATGAGATTCGCATGTGAGTGCAATATACAGAGTTTCTCTTAATTACGTACGTAAAAGAGAGATATAAAATATATCGTACAAAAATAATGAACTTACGCATTAAACCTTACGTCTACGCTTAAAATAATACAAATCTTTTGTACATTCTACGGAGATTTTTCTACAGTAAGAAATCGCGTTTCTCGTGGACGGAATGAGAGATACTACAGACTTTTTTTTTTTTAATAAATGAACGTTTTTCGTGTGCGCGACAAGTTTTCTGTTTTTTTTTTTGTTTTTTTGTTTGCGCTCTCTTGGTTAAAAAAAACGTCATCGTTTATTCAGGCGCGAGATTCTAGCTGGAATCGCGTTTGCGACTCCTTCAAGTAGTCTCGTTTCTTTCGTTGCACGGTCGCCTCCACCAGAAACAGTCCGCTCGCGATCAGCAACAGCACGCTGCCGATTACGCCCAGAGCGAAGGACCATCCGAGATAATTGTTGGCGTGTCCGGGCATCCATCCGTCCTTGTTCCCGAGAGAGGCGAATATGATGACCGCCAGACCGCCGCTGAGACCGCTCGCGAGACACAAGTAACCGATGACGGTTATCAGTTCGATGTATCTCTTGCGCTCCGGATCGCAGCATAGAGTGAAGAGTAGTATCAAGATGAACGATATCAGGCTCAGCAGAAAGCAGAACGTGAAGAACACCTGAGTGGCAACCATGAACGCTACAACATGTTTTTTTTTTTTTTTTTTTTTTTCAAATGACAACTCGGTGATTTTCCGAGTTGAAAACTTGTCACACAAAGATGTGCGTCCGATATCTACGTGTTACAGCTTGTTGTGTTAAAGAAACTAGCACAAAGGAATGCTTACGAGGCAGCAGAAAGCCGCGGATCTCGGAGTAGCCCGCGGTGAACGGGTCGTAGACCCATCTGCAGCCTACGAAGAAACGTCTGGGCGCGTCGGACTCCTGGGGATTCGGCAGTGACCTGAAACAGTGCTGCCAGAGACCGAGTCGGTCTAAGTTGGCACCGAGGATTCGCGGGTCGCTGACCAGCCACGCGGGCGTGCCGAACGCGACGCACACGCACACGAACGCCACCAGGAACACGCCGACGCCGACGTTGCCGGACAAACTCCTCTTCTTCATTCTGTTGTCGCGCGCGCGACTCCGAGGTGAGAAATTCGTGGGAGAGAGAGCAACAAAATACTCGCACACGTCCGCGTCTTGGACGTGCAAACAAGACAGTCTCACAGTCTCATGCGAAAACACCACCTGATGATGACGGACTCGCGCGACGTGATCCCACGGCACTAATAAACCACACCCAAGCGCGCCGTGTTATTGGCGGAGCTTTCTACCTAACACAACCCGGGCCTTCTCACCTCGAACCACGCGCGAGTATCCCACGAGTCGAGCGAGTAACGTAATCGAGTCCTGCGCAGGATCGTGCGCAGTGAACTCGGGCGCCAAGGGAAAAAAGAAAAATTTGTCTCTCCGAGAAAAATTGCTAACAAATCACACAAAATCAAAGTTAAATATCGATTAAAGGGACGAACGTGAAATAAAGAGAGAGAGAGTTTTAAAAATCGCGGAAGATTTTTCGAGATCTCTTGCGATTCGAACGGAAACGTCGAAACACACAAGTGGGAATCGCCGACACTTGTGTGTGCGCGAATGTTACGCTCCTTGCTTCGTCAAGGCGCAATGTGTCACTTTGTGTGTCACATTAACTCAATTTACATACACGCGTTTTCTCTCCTCGCATTCCGACCTTGATCCTGTAAGGGAAGGACGCGCCTGTAAGCAAACCGCAAATAAATACATACGTTACCACGAACGCGCAAATCATTGCGTAACGGACACGAAACGCTCTTTTTCTTACGGTGTAACACGCACTTCCGCCTCTTCTCGGCCGCTGTTCGTCTTCTTTTTTTTTTCTTTGTCCTTTCTTTATTTTTTCCCGTTTAAAGCGAAATTAGCGTTTCGCAAAGAACGTCCTGTTGCCGGAGAGAACGAAATTTTAATTCGTTGCTTCCGCGCGAATCATCGAGATTCGTTGAAGCAGAGAATGTTATAATATGCGTCACGTCTTACAAAGCGATGACGCGTTTTATTTTCGTGAATAATCCCGCAGCGGGGTTGATATACGACCGCGGAGAGAAGATTCAACCGCGCGCGATCGAAATAGAATGCAAATTGGGCCAACGACTCACCCTCCCGCACGCGAGAGACAATATCACGAATTCGTGTTCGCGAGAAGTAGGTCACTTCGCGAATCGTACACGAAGTGTATGTATATATGCACGTACTTAATTGACTTAATTTGCGTCTCCGAGGATTATCGCACGCAAAGCTTCGGGTAATAATATATATATATATATGTTGGCGATCATAAAGAGCCGCTATATCACTTGTCATCCCCGCATTTGAACTAGAAAAAGACTGGGCTAGTAGCATCTAAATACGTTTATTTACATGTATAGAAAAATTAGTCTACAAAGTCTGTTTATATCCCAGACCGAATACAACGGACGGATTTTCTTCGATATGCGCGCACGCTTTTGCGCGTCGATACATACTTACACATTTAACGGCACTTGAGAGAATTTTATATTTCTTTTTTTCTTTTTTCGTAAAAAATATATATCCTATAACTTCAATCTCTCTCAACGCAATCTCAGAAATTGTTCTATAAATTTTTTAAATTTAAAACACAGGCGTGTTTTTACAATGAGTAAGTATATGAATAGAGTAAAATATATGAATAAATGTAACGACGTAAAATATTGTAATAAGTCTTTCGTCTATAATACGTGAATTAGAATTTTGAGTTGGAAACATCCGCAGTCTCGTGATGTTTTAACAACCCCTTGAGGACGACGATTGTTTAATGTCGAAATATCTTGAAACATTTTCCACTCATTCAAAAACCACCTCTGCAAACTTTTTTATCATTTCGACGATCGATGTTTGGAACAATAAAATTTTCATGTCGTGCAAATTTTTGCACCCCTTCATCCCCAAAGGGTCGACAAATATCACGGACATTAATTCGTTATGTGCTAGATCGTCGTGTGCGTTTTCTGCTCCTCGTTCAATATTCGCTCCTGCTTCTTCTTGTGCCTTCGTCCTTCGATCAGGAACAGAGTTCCCGCGGCCACGAGGGTGAAACTGCCCACAACGGCTAGAGCGTACGACCAGCTGATGTCGTTGTGCTCCCAGTTGGGCATCCAGTCGCGCCCGTCGCCTCTGGCGCCGAAAATAATGACCGCAATGATGCCGCAGACTCCAGCCAGAGTCAAATTGCCACCGGTCGTCCACAATAGCAGCAGGAACTTGTCGTGATGACGAGAGCAACAGGCGTACAAAATGGTCAGGAAGCTTCCGATCAGCAGCAGGGTCAGACACAATGTGAAGAAGAACTGCGTGGCGACGAAAAAGTCTGGCAGAAGTATGTCGTGTATGATGTAATACTCTTCCTCGAACACCCACCAGCAACCGTAGAATCTGGTGTCGTAGAGATGACGCGGATCCTGGAAACCGTGGAAACACACCTGCCAAAGACCTGCGAAAGAAAATTAAGCTTCAAATTGCGCCGAAATTTTCATCTGTTATGATATCATTAATATAATGGAGAGTTAACGAGACGTAAAGAGAAGAGCTCGCGGTTTTGAGCCGCGAAAGTGAAATATTCGTCGGAAACATAAGAATGCGAATTACGCACTAGTAGTAGTTTTGATCAAGTTGTTTTGACGCACGTACGTGTATATTTATAGATCAAAATTTCTACAATCTAATCTAATCTCTTCTCTCTTTTATAATCCCGTGCGATCTTACCGATCTTGACGAATTGCGGATTCTCCAGTTTACCGTCGGTTTCCAGCCAATTGGGTGTGGTGAAGGCGATAATCACCAGAACGAACGCGACCGCCGTGCATATGACGGCGGCCTTGCCCGTCTTCGTCTTACCCATCGCTCGTGACGATGCCGTCACCGATAAATCGCGTAAAAATATGTAACAAACGCGATGTGAAAACTTACGTCGCGATCGTCGAATGTGACACGTATATATTGTTGTCACTCGCGCTCCGATCCTTTAAGACGCGAGCGAATCACGCGTCCATTCTCGGAGTCAGGTAGTAGCTTGACATTCAAACGCCAGAGTGCGTTACACGTTCACATTGTGCCTCTCCGAAAGAACTTTTTATTTCGTAATAATTCTTTATCTAAAAGTCGCATTTTTTATTCGATTAAAAAAACAACAACATAGTTTTGTTATCTTCTATACATTGTATTTAATGCGACGAGAGAGGAAAACAATGGGATAATTCAGTTTCGTTCGATTTTTGTAATTGAAAATCGAACGAATGGGTCTCCCAAAAATTTCGAGTCGGTGTCAAAACTTGACATTTTTTAAACGCTTCAAAATTAAATTTTTTCAATTTTTTTATCGACGCCGTTCAAAAACAATTGAAAAAATTGATTTTTCAGAGATTTTAAAATTGCGTGGGTCTCACAGACCCAGTCTATTCAAGTAGCTGTCCAGGAATGGATTATTTATTATTTTATTTATTTTTCAACTTTATTTCTAGCTTGTTTTTTTTATTAATCAAAACTAATTGGCGCTAAATGAAAAATTTGTCTTTTATTTTCTCTTTGACAGTGTGGTTCGAGCCTACGGACGTCAGGACGGCGACGAGGATATTCGAGGCCGGACCTCACTGGGAAGGTGTGTTGCACTTCGTCTCGCCCAACCGAAACGAATTGAAACTCATAGCAAAACATTTTGACATTCCCGTTCCTGAAGACCCGGACCTGGCGGCTGTGAAAAATATCGCCGAGCGATTAAACGAACACATTCCGGTCGTTATAACCACCCTAGGCTCGCAGGGCGTGTTGGTTCGTGCAATATCTGAAATTATCCAAAATAACTGAAATTTTCCAAATTAACAGTCGGGGTAATTTGTAAGAAATTTATTGATCTCCCGTCACATTGTGTGTCACAGGTGACGCGCAGAGCTTCGCGGGAACAGCCGTTTTACGACGAGAACGGTCAGCTGATCGCGGATTACCCGACCGCGGACTCCCGATTGTATCCCATCGCGGGGAACGTTCATCCGAGCGAGGTGCTCAGCGTGAGCGGCTGCGGAGATTGTCTCGCGGCCGGCATTATTTGCGGAATCCATCGGAATCTGGACGAGGTCACTTGTGTCACCGCGGCTCTTAAAGCCGCCGCATTATCGCTGAGGTCTTACGAAACGGTTCCGCAGACACTCACGTCGCTATCCGGCGACTACAGATCCCAACATTAACATTTTAAGCGATACAAATACTCTCACAAGAGATTATTTTTAATAAAAAAAAAATATATACAAATTGTAAATAAATTGACATTTCGACCTTCAAACTGTCGATAAACTGCGCCCGTTCCGTGGTTAGAAAACGTTCCGTTTGTAGGAAACGTGTTAATTCTTTCGTCTTCTCGAAAAGCAAACAAACACGCGACAAAGCGCTACAAATTATTACGCGCACACATGTACAATGTAAGACGCGATACAGAGCCGATCAAAAAGGAGAAAAAAAGTAGGTCTATATTCTTTCTCGCACCTTCTGTACGAGAAACGAAAACGTAAACATGAGCGGAGACCGTGGCAAGACGAGGAAGAAGAACAAGTACCGAAAGTGCAAACGCGCAACCGGCGCAACACCGCACGAGCCACGGAGAGGGGGAAGACCAATGGCGAGGGTCGGGGACGATCACGTGTTTGCAAGTTCGCTCCACCGCGCCGAGAGGGCGTGACGTGCGAAAACGAGAGAGAAACAAAGACACGCGTTTAGATCTGGTGATAAGAGAGAGAACAAGATAAACAGAGAGAAAGTGAGAGAGATAGAAGGACGCGTCGGAAGAGAGAGAGAGAAGGACGAACGACGGTTTAGAGGGGAGACACAACACGTTCGTGCGCACTGATGTCTGATACACCGCCAGAAGAGAAAGAGAGAGAGAGAGAACTCGCAATTTGACCGAGCGCGGCGTGCGCGCACACGTATGTATGTTAAAACTCGTCGGTACACGCACACACGTGCGCAATTGTACAAAGCGAGAGAGAGAGAGAAGGAGGAAGATAGAGAGAGAAGGAGAAACGGACCAAGCGAACGCCGTTACGATAAAAGAGAAGTTCGTTTTTCGGAGAGGGTATTCGGAGAGCGTTCAATGGTCGGGGCAGCTATGCGCCACGCTAACGTCGCCGCCGTCGTCGCCGTCGTCGTCGTCGTAGGACAACCTACGTAGCTAGTTCGGAGGGGCTCGGACGCACAGGAGTTCAAGCCAAGCCTTGGTGCCTGCTAGTTAATAAGCGTACACGAGTACGCGCGCGCGCGCCTCGCGATTTCCACCGTCGGTCTACGTAGTCACGTCGTTGTCATCATCATCATCGTCGTTTGGGCCATCTCTCCATCTTTATCCGTGACCTCCGTCGTTTTTTTCCGTGAAAAATGACCATAATAGTATTTCTAATTGACACGTCGGCCTCCATGAATCAGAGGGCATATCTGGGCGGTCGTCCTACCCTCTTGGACGTAGCCAAGAGCGCTGTGGAGACTTTCGTGAAGGTACGCCCGGGGAAACACGAACCTTTTAACGCCGCCGTGTCGTGCGCCTCGTAGCGCCGCTCCGCGTCGCCGTCCTCGTCGTGGTCTGGCCCGCGGTGCCTGTGTAGAGGGAGGGAGGAGAAAGAGAGAGAGAGAAAGAGAGGTTCTATATATCTATCTTTTTGTCTCTGTCTTCCCTTCTCTCTCTCTCTTTCTCGTTCGTTCGGCACCTAGCCTTATTACGTTACTATCCCGCGGATTTTTCTCGCCGATATGTGTATACGGTAAATATTTCTCGCGTACGTAAGTCGAAAATAATTTTTTTTTTTTTTTCATAGGTGCGGCAAAGATCGCCAGAAAGCCGGGGGGATCGTTACATGCTTCTGACCTTCGAAGAACCACCTCAGAATATCAAGGTACGTTTCTCTCTCGCTCCCTTTTTTCCCGCCTATGTCTCGTGGTCCTCCGAAATTCACACTCTCCTGTTGTTTCCGGCGTGTTTCTTTCCTTCTTTCCTATTTTTTTTTTTTTCTTGTATGCATACGTGCTCTTTCGTTCGTGCGACGATGATTTATTGTATGTAAACGCTCCCTGGGAATTGCTTGCTGGGCAGCGCTCGTAAGTGTGTTCACGCTCTTCTTCTTTTCCCCTTGCTTTCTTTCTTTCTCCCTCTCTCGAGTTGGGTTAGGTTCGTTCATTGACGCCGAATAATTAATACACTTGCACGTCCCCTAGTCCCTCCTATGGGCTGTTCGACAGCTTCATTCGCGGTCGTAGAAAACTTGCGTTGTTGGGATTGACCTATCGGGAACATGACCCTGTTCGTAGTAAAAAGCATTGTTCAATCGGCGCTCTTCCACGTCGCCAATTTTGCGCGGCAAATATCAAGTTTGTCTCTCTCGAACTTTGGAAACGCGCCCATCGAATTTTTGTTAAAATAAATTTTTCGTTAATAATAAATTATTTTGTCGCAATATATATTATATATTTCAGTTTGTGAAAAAAGAGAAATGGAGTATGAAAAAGATCAGTCTAAGACTAGATCAATTAACAATTTTATTGTTAAGCAGTTTTTTTTTAAATAGAAAAGACGATATATTTTTTAAATGGAAGGAACTTGATGTAAGTTCATTTAATTTATTGAATTGTGTATGTGATGAATACTTGCTCTTTCAGGCAGGATGGAAGGAGAATTTGGCGACTTTCATGAACGAGCTCAAGAACTTGCAATGCGTCGGTTTAACGACGTTGGGTGCAGCTTTGAAGCACGCACTGGACGTGCTGAACATAAATCGTATGCAAACCGGCATAGACACCTACGGCCAGGGAAGATGTCCATTTTATCTAGAACCGTCCGTTATAGTTGTTATAACAGATGGGGGGAAGTACACGACAAACAGCGGAGTGCATCAAGATGTGAGTTCCAAAGTTTTTTTGAATCATAAGAAAAGAATTTGCATGTGCGAAGAATAAACAATGGATTTTTGTTTTGTTCCAGTTTACATTACCGATGCATTCCCCGATACCGGGCTCTGAATTGACAAAGGAACCATTTAGATGGGATCAAAGATTATTTTCTTTAGTATTGCGTTTGTCGGGCACGCCAGCTGTCGAACGGGATATCGGTTTGGTGGCGAGCGACTCCTCGCCGATAGACGCAATGTGCGAAGTAACCGGAGGTGAGAAATTTACACTCTGTGCAACGTTGATGTTTCTTTTCTGTTTTGCTGAATTGTTTCTTGATGTATTGTTCCAGGTCGTTCGTATTGCATCACGTCGTTCAGGATGATGATACAGTGTATAGATTCCTTAGTGCAAAAAGTCCAGTCGGGCGTGGTGATAAATTTCGAGAAAATCGGTCCGGATCCGCCACCGTTGACCAACGAGGCGCCTCAGCATCAGGACGAGGAGGAGAACGAGGATGAGAGTAACGCGGCGAACGGGCCGCGCGCACAGTATCCAAACGCGTTGGCGCCCGGCAACACGGCCTGGTATTCCTGCAGACGTTTGATTTACGTGCCGCGATCGGCGCAGAAGGGATTCGCGGTGGGTTTCTGGCCGATTCCCGAAAGTTTCTGGCCGGATCTCAGCGCGAGTTCATTACCACCGAGATCCGCGCATCCCAATGTCAAGTTCACGTGCACCAGCCAGGAGCCGATGGTGATTGAGAACTTGCCGTTCGACAAGTACGAGCTAGAACCCAGCCCGTTGACGCAATACATTCTGGCGCGGCGACAACCGACGACGTGCTGGCAGGTGTTCGTCGCTAATTCGTACAAATCGAGCGACGTGGGCCATCCGTTCGGCTACCTAAAAGCGAGTACAAATTTAACTTGCGTGAACCTCTTCGTTATGCCTTACAACTATCCCGTGCTATTGCCTCTGTTAGAAGAACTCTTCAAGGTTCACAGGCAAAAACCGACTCCGGAATGGAGAGCGCAGTTTCAAGGTTACATAAGGACGATGCCCACGTACTACGCCGCGGTTGGTTTCTCTTTGTGTCAAGTATCGTCATAGTATCTTGGCTATATTTTTTTATCAAAGTTTATTTTTTTTTTTTTACAGTCACTGAGGAGAGCGTTAACAAGGATGGGTGCGTCCGCACCTCTAGCACAAACGTTAATACCAGACAATATGGACAATTCTTTATCGTACAGTGTCTTGAATTATCTGAAGCGGCTGAAAAATCAGGCCAAGATCGAATTCGATCGGCTCTGCAGCGAGGTCATTTCCAAACAGGTTGTCGCTTCGAATCTAACGAAGAATTTATCTAGCGGCACGAATGCAGTTACGGAAGGTGTTAGAGTAATACCGAAGACTCCTCTGAAGAAGGATTTGGTAAGATTTATGTAATATAAATCCGATTATATGAGCCGTTTGCAGGATGTGCAGGAATATTCTTGTGTATATACATATATATATATATATATATATGTATGTATGTATGTATGTATGTATGTATATATATACACAAGAATATTCCTGCACAACATTATATATATATGTATGCATGCATATATATATATATATATATATGTTTTCACCTGTAAATTTTGTACAAGTGATTTCCGGATTTATATTTTATATATTTATTAATTAGAAACTTTCGAGCCCAATAGATTCTTTATTAATTGGAAAGATTGTTTACAAAAACAATTTATCTCTTGGCGTGATGTTTGAATTTGTAATAACAAACAAAACTTGCGTCTGTAGGTGTCTCATCCTTTGTTGCAAGACAAGTTCACGAGTCTCCGGGATCAGCTGAACGAGTTCGGAGGCTTCGTGGTTGGGCTGGTAAAGAATCAGCAACAGCAACGAGGCGCGCACAGTTACAGAAACGCGTTCGACGTGCCGAGAAAGTCTCTGCTCGATCAGGTTGTGAGAATGCGTGCAAATTTTTTACAACCTGGCTTGCTGCATACGAAATTACTTGACGACGATTATGTGCACTCGATGCCTCTGGCCCAGATGGGAAATTATCAGGAATATTTAAAACGTATGACACCACCGTTAAGGGAAATAGAAAGCGTACCAGTGAGACAGCACATGTTCGGTATGTATCTAACCGACTCTTGCGGATGTCACCTAAGTCTCGCATTAAGTCTCGTGTTTATGATGCCAAGATGTCGATTCGAGATCTCGGACCAATCGAATTGTTCAATACTCGAGATTGGTTTGAGATAAAGGACCGAATTCCTAGCATTGCAAACGGACTTTGCACCGGAATATCGGCGTCAACTATAACGATGAACCGGCAACATATCAATAATTTTGTACGTTTCGTCCACAGGTAATCCCTTTAAGATAGACAAGAGAATGATGGTAGACGAAGCGGATATCGACATAGTCGGCGCTACGTCCTCGACGACGAAAGGAGGTCTGAAGCGCAGCTTGCCGCAGTCAGACAGCGGAGGATCGTCTTCTCCGAGACCACCGCCCAACAAACGGAAACCCGGACCTATACCGAAGGACGTGATCGTGCGACGACCCTCGTATTCGCCAATCAACACGCCACCGAGTTCCCCGATTCCGTGGCTAATAGAAGACGTGAAGAATCAGCCAGCGATACCGGTTGATACGAGCCTCCCGCCTGTTTTGATCGGTAATCTGCCGAACGCGTCGCCGGCTCACGTTGGTTCAGTGCCGAGTTCGAGCGCGCCGGAAAAGTTGATGAACGGTCTCGCGGAAATGCCGACCATACCGGTATTCGAACCGATTCCGGTGGAGCACATCAACAATCACATGGACACGCCGCCCGTTTTAACGCCGATAATCAACAATGTCGACACGACGCCCAAGATCGACGTCAAAAGTGAACGGACCGACAGCGTGCGGAACGAGTGCAATCGATTGCCGATTAGTAACGATAGTATCGAGAACAGTGTGCGCGTTGTGGACAACGTCGTCGAGGAGAAACTAACGAATCACGTGGAGGAGAGGCGCAAGACGAAGCCGGAGAAGGAGAAGAAGCTGACGAAGAAGGAGTTGGAAGACATCAAGCGTCACAATTTGAACATTCGGGAACTGGTTTACAAGGAAGTGCGGAGAAGAGGGACAAGTAAGTCACCAGCGACCGAGATCAGATCGTATTGTCACTCATCTCATCTCTCACGAATGACGATACATATTTTTCGTATTGCATTTTATTTATGTTGGTGGGCGTTCATCATTCGGTAAATTTGCCTTCTTTTTCAGATTACAATACGCTGTTCTCGCACTTGCATCAAGTTCAAGGAAGTCTTTA
Organism: Pseudomyrmex cubaensis; assembly: GCA_014825685.1. Classification (NCBI taxonomy): domain Eukaryota; kingdom Metazoa; phylum Arthropoda; class Insecta; order Hymenoptera; family Formicidae; genus Pseudomyrmex; species Pseudomyrmex cubaensis. Next base: position 6,950 of record QVOA01017737.1, on the reverse strand, counting down.
CATAAGACTCGCGTTCGTGAAAGACATAGTCAAGGAATCGTTGCGCTTCAAACGACGTAATCTGGCGTCTCTGTTAGAGGAATATCTTAACACCTTATCAACGGACGACGCGATTGTACGCCAAAACGAATAGCGACACGTATGTACATCCGATCGCAGTTTTTGTTGAAGATTTCGATGCGGATCTTTGATATTAAAAACGCGTATGACGTTAATAGATTGAGCATAAAGTTAATTTATTTTTACGTAAGTTTAATGACCGTTTACATTTTTTACTTTCTATCAAGTGGGTGCGAAATCGAGCGAGCTAGGGTGTGAGTGCCGAAGTAACTTCGTCGATAAGGTGTTAAAAATCATCCGACACAGCGATGATAAATCGCAAGCTGCGTCCGAACGACTTTTTGTGATTGCGCGAGCAATCGATCGACAGAAATTTCGAACGTATTGTACGTCATTCTGCAGACCGTGAAGTGAAAAAAAGAAATAAATAATTTGCGAAATCTGATATAGCTGCTATATAGAATAATCGAACAGCAATATTCGCTCATGTACATGTATCGGATTCCATTGCATTTTCCTGACTGATGGTCTCGCGTTTGGAAACTGAAATCGACTTCAGTTATAAATCGTACGTACGATATTTTTTAGAACATTATGAATATCATGTACAGTGTGACAACATAATGTAAAAACACAAAAGAACATCGAAATTCTTATCTCTCACGCGCATATTTGCAATGTAATTGTTACACGTGTATTTTTTTTTTTTTTTTTTTTTTTTTTTTTTTTTGAACATGTCTGACAATGTCTAAATTATGTACGGCGTGCGATTTGAATGGTCTTGGATGCTGGCGTGCAAGACACACAACGGTTCTTATGTATAATCCGTGATTAAATTCGACAAAATATACAAGTGCAATATTAACAAGCGACCGTTAATCCCTCTCGTCGTCCAGTCCTCAACACTTTAATGTCAACATCAAAACGTTCCCGTTCATTCTCTTGTACACTTTTTACGTGTATTTTTTCCACACATGGTTCTTAAATTTGTCTTTATGAATCACACACATCTCTTATTGTTTCTACTTTTAATAAAAAATGTCACAGTGTTTAAACGCAGTATATCTATAAATTTTCGACGTGTTCTGTTTTTGTCAAAAATTACAAAAGCAAATCGCAAGATACGAGGTTTTACCTACAATCCGTTTTACGTACATATAAAAATTGCACTTGTTCAATTCTCCATTAAATGTGACAAACATGTTTTCCTAGCTGTGCGCGTGCTGTTGTTTCATGTGTGAGGAAAAAAGGATGTATATTGTAAATTTTGCTCTGCATTATAAAGAACTTTATTGCGCATTTAATAGTGTAATTTAAAACGGAAGTGTGAAATATTAAAAATATCAAACGTCAAACTTTGTTGCAGGAGAAGTTTTTCTCTCTTTTATGTGAGTTAATATATTAAAATTAAATATAATTAGATATATATATATATATATTAACAACTAGCTTTTATACATTGTGTATGTATATATATATATATATATCTCGAGACCCGTCGTAAATGGAGTTTGCACACAGATGTGCAAAATTTGTACATTCGAAACTGCAAATTGCAGACTCAAACTTGCGAAATTTACGAAGGGTTGACAGTGCCTGATGCCATTTGAAATCTTGTATAATATTTATTTACATTCAACCCACTACATCTTGAGAAATTTTAATATATATTATTTTATGTACAAAAAACGCCAAGTGAAAAATTACCGAACATTTATGTTTTGTGCAAACGTGTTAAGTAAAAAAGCAAATATTAAACCTCATTCTGTATCATAACTTGATATTATTTTAAAATTGTACACAGTGTGTATGTACACACAAATCTAAAAAAAAAAAGAAATGTAATAGTGTGATAGAATCAAAATTGCAATATATATATACATAAAAAAAATACACATAACACATGCATAAATACAAAATGCATAAATTTTCTGTGTTTTTTTATCTTCAAGACCTTACGTGCAACGAGCAGCAATTTTACAAAGCAATAATTTTTTTTTTTTTTTAGTAGCTGCACATGTGGGTTGAAAAAATATACACATATGATATGTTAATAAGAATAATTATTTCTATTGCTAGTTACGAGTGACCGAATCACTTGTTGTGATTTGTCGAGAAACGGTTTGACCAAATATTACATAGGATGATTAAAATACTAAAACGGATGATTATCTTACTTGTCACTTGTGTACACTTATCACTCTGTACACAACAACTTTTTAACGTCAATCACTTGCTCTGCATGAAACATTTCGTCAGGACTATTAATAGATGTTGACTTTAATTAATGTTATGTTTATTTTTCCCAAGAACAAAATACATTTTGGAAGACATATCATGTATGGAAAAATATTAGACGTTTATTATTTTCGCGGACTAAATAATCGATACAAATGTTTTTTCTATGAAATTTCATGACGGATATTCGTCACGTCCTCTTTGTTTCCAAAAGAATGTTTATTTCTTCTATAGAGATTTTAATATAATTTTTAACAATGTGTTCTCTCTGAGTGAGATAATCAGCCTTGCATGTTTCTGTGTGGATTTAATAAGTATCCGAATCTTTAGAGAGAAAGTTTATAGGCGAAATTATATTTATTAGTTGGAAATGTGTTGAGTATATCTCGTATATATATTATTATTGTATAATAGTGGAGCTTAGCTGAGTCCATATAAAAGACGATGATGCTAGACGCTTAATCGCTCCACCAAAAAAAAACTTGATAAGGAATTAATTGTGAGGATAATTTAGATAACACCAAGTGCGATTGTGTAAAAAAGGAACGATGAATCATTACGGGAAATGTGTGCGCAAGTTCCAACACCTTGATTACAATCTCTTTTTCATTAGCAGCTGTGTAATAAATTGTATTACTAGTAGAAAGACTCAGTGGATTGAAAAATAACATAATTTTGTGAACTGTGTGAACGATACAATATGCTTTTACCAAAGCAAGATTATGTTCCTGTATTTCTTTTCCGACTGCTTTAAAACAAAAACGTACGATATCACACACACGCCCATGAAAATTTCCGCACAAATTTGCGACATATTCGGACACGTAGTGCAATCGTTTCTAGAATATTTCGCAATTGTATAAAACAAAACAACCGAATAGAAACGTTCTAAATAGATTGTTATTTATTTAGGAAAAGAAAACAAATCACGTGTTGCAAAATAATTATACATGCGTGCGAGATAAAAGAAAATGTGATATAAGACTTCTTTTTATTCGTGATATCGGGATATCTTAATTTTTTATATATGTATAGTGTACACGTGTGTGAGAGGAAACACATAAATAAGGACTGCGTTCTCTCCTTTTTGTAATATATATGTAATGTATCGTTTAGAGTAATCAGAGAGCAAATGTTGTACTATTTTTTCACAAAACAACTCTGTAATAACGACGACATTTGCATTGTTGTACATATATACATATATATATGTAAAAAAAAAGGCAAACACGCGTGTATTAGTATAATTATTATTATATAGACGAAATTTATATTGAGATATATATATATATATATATATGTATATGTGTGTATATGTATATATATATATATATATATATATATATATACACGACTGTCCTGTTTTTTTACGTTTATATTTTACGTAAAGCGAAAAAAAAATAAACCTCGAAGTAAATGAATTAACAGAAACGCATTTGTCGCAGTTTATTTCTCTCTTCCTCTTTCAAAATAACAGATATTTTATTATTCGGATTACGTAAATAAGAATTGAAGCGCTTGATTCGTTCTGAAAACTGGACTAGGTGCAGATCGGCGATGCACGTCTCGCACGTTGCACAGTGGACGTCTTAACCTTTAAAAATCCCGTGTTTAGATTCTGATAAACCGCCAATAAACTTGAAGGAGATCGGCGAGGTATTAATGCCGCTTTATCCACGTATATATATTTAATTAGATATTTATATAATAGATTACTGAGTTTATCTCTATAATTTTCAAACTTATAGAATCACTCCACGACCTCGACATGTCGAGAGGATTGTCTTACGGAAACTGCTTCGGGAGATACTTCGTGCGGCAGAAATACACGAATGCCCAACGCTTTCGACCATGTCGCTGGATCCATCGAAGCTCCGCGTTTTCACGCGCGACCGACGCAAACACAGCCGAGGAAAGAATCGACGAGACCGTAGATCGGAGAAAACCCTCACTGAAACAGTGGACGAGGGATTTGACGAAAGGACCTTCTCTGAGTGACTTTTTGAGCTCCTCTCCCGTTCACATTCCCGTCGAAGATCCCGTTCCATACGCACCTCAAATTCGTGCCGAAAATCAAAAAGGTTTTTTCTCATTAACATTCGTCACTGAACTTTTTTTACATTCATCCTCACATGTGTGTATACAAGTGTGATGCATTTTCTTACTTCTTTTTTTTCATGCTAGTGTACTTTGAGATCTACGGTTGTCAGATGAACGTGAACGACGCTGATGTAATATGGTCGGTGCTGAAATCACACGGGTACAGGCACACGGAAAGTCTGGACGACGCGGATATCGTGCTGCTGGTTACCTGTGCCATCAGAGACAGCGCCGAGCAAAAAGTTTGGAACAAGCTGGAACAATTGAACGCTTTGAGAAAAAAGAGGAGGTGTCTTGGATTACCCATGAAGATCGGTCTTTTAGGCGAGTCTTGTTGCATACGATAATAAAATATTTCAAATTAAAGCACACAGCTCGGCTTACGCGGAATTGAATATTTACAGGTTGTATGGCGGAGCGTTTGAAGACCAAGATACTGGACAAGGGAAAGCTTGTGGACGTGATAGCGGGACCTGACAGTTACAAGGACTTGCCGAGACTCTTGTCGGTGACCGACAACGAGACCGCCGTTAACGTTGTGTTGTCGTTTGACGAAACGTACGCGGACGTCACGCCGGTCAGGCTCAACCAAAATTCCATTGGGGCATATGTGTAACGTATACATACACACATGTAAAACACATAACCAGATGAACTATGTATGTCATCGCTTTGAAAGTTTTTTTTTTCAAAAACCTAGTAATTTATATCTCGACGTATTTGTAGATCTATAATGAGAGGTTGCGACAACATGTGCACTTACTGCATCGTTCCGTTCACGAGAGGAAGGGAGAGATCCCGGCCGGTCGACAGCATACTCGACGAAGTCCGGCAGTTGTCCGATCAGGGTGTGAAGGAAATAACTCTCCTCGGACAGAACGTGAACAGTTACAGGGACCTGTCGCAGTCGCAGTTCGCGCTGTCACCTTCGAACACGGAGACCCATCTCTCAAGAGGTTTCCGAACGGTTTACAAGAACAAGAAAGGCGGTTTAAGATTCAGTGACCTTCTCGACAAAGTCTCTTTGATCGATCCGGAGATTAGAATAAGGTACTTGCATATCTGATCTCTGACTGTCGTAACATTATCGGTCACTACATTCGTCGTTTCCACAGATTTACGTCACCTCATCCCAAGGACTTTCCGGACGAGGTGTTGCAACTGATAGCCGAGCGACCGAACATCTGCAAGCAGATCCACTTGCCTGCTCAAAGCGGCAATTCCGCGGTTCTGGAGAAAATGCGAAGGGGATACACGAGGGAGGCGTATTTGGACCTGACGTATCGTATACGCGATATCCTGCCGAAAGTTTATCTCTCGAGCGATTTCATCTGCGGTTTCTGCGGCGAAACGGAGACGGAGTTTCAGGACACGTTGTCCCTGATAAACGAAGTCAAATACAACACCGCTTTCCTGTTTGCTTACAGCATGCGAGAGGTATACGCAGTTCTGACGCAACTTTCGAACGATCAACTGAAAACACAGACGTATTTTTAAAAAATGTTTAATTGTTCTGGTATCGGGTTTCTCAGAAAACTACGGCGCACCGACGTTACGAGGACGATGTCGAGTCTCATGTAAAGTTGGAGCGTCTAAGTCGCATGAATGTGCTGTTTAGAAGAGAAGCGGAAAAATTAAACAGAGCGCAGATACGGCAGCATCAGCTTGTTCTCGTAGAAGGCGTGAGTGTATATTCCCTTTTTTAATTCTCTAACGTACTTGGTAAAACAATAAATTTCTCTCATCGTGTTTTCTGTCTGCAGACAAGCAGAAAATCCGTTCAAATGCTGCAAGGCAGAAATGACGGGAATGTGAGGGTTTTACTACCGTCTACAAATATTCCAATCGGTCGACATTCCGGCCTAACGAGAGACATAAAAGCCGGTGATTATATTGTCGTGCAAATCAACGACGCCAACTCTCAGACCCTGCGAGGCACGCCTTTGTATCACTCTTCGATTGCCGAATATTCATTAGAATAGTAAAATTAGGCGGAGGTTTATATTTAATTTAACATTAACGTGATGCGTACATGTAATTCGGAAAGAAAATACACTGCTTTTTCATGTGAGAGCAGAATATCGAAATAAAACTTGTAATAACATAGACACTGGATACCGACTATAGAGACCTGTAAACCGATTTCTCCTCTGACGTTTGCATCAAATCTAAAATGCTTCTACAGAAATAAGTAAATTATGCTAAGGATTGGCGCTTGTTCTTTGGAATGTCAAAATTCAGCATAAATGCTGAATCCAGTATTCTCTATAAGAGGATACTGGATACCGACTATAGAGACCTGTTAACCGATGTTTCTCCTCTGACGTTTTGTGTCGTATTTAATGCACCAAATCTAAAATGCTTTTACAGAAATAAGTAAATTATGCTAAGGATTGGCGCTTGTTCTTTGGAATGTCAATATTCAGCACACCGTGATATATGTTGTACATCATACATGTAAGAGCCATTCTACAATGAGTTGAAAATGTCCCGTTGCCAGTTGCGAAAGATAGCAATTACAAAAAGAAAAGTATTATTTCTGGTTGCGCTTT
>QVOA01017736.1:0-19732 GCA_014825685.1 Pseudomyrmex cubaensis | reverse complement strand
TGTGTTTTCTCATACATAGAATAATGATCATGCAACAAATTGTGATGTAAATGTAGCGCACGCGCACTTTATTATTTTTCCAAAAGATGGAACACATGATTCAGTTCACTTTATGCACTCGTGAAAGGCGTTCTGTCTTGTGATGGATGCACACTACTTCATTTTTCATTGTAAAAGACATACATATGTATAATATATGTTATTTTTAAAATAATCGGTTTTAATTAAATTTACTATCGTTGGAAAGCAATCTTTAAAAAAAGAATTAGAAGAATTCTTATAGATTTTAATATTTCAATATATTATAACTTTAATACAGTACAAAGTTACTAATATACTAAGAATAATTCTTTCCGCGTTATGGTCGCATGGTGTACATGACAGTAAAGTATGATATGGACGCATTTATCAGCTATAAAGAAACCATGTCTGTCTTAAGTATTTTCATGAAAATACGATATGCTTATTATAGTATATTATATAAGATTAATATATACCGTCGCGAAGCAGGGTAAGGATGCTGTAAAAAAGTTACCCATTGAATTCAAACCGAAAGCCTTTTGACCTCTTAGCAACAAAGACAGCAGCAATTTTTGTATATTTATAGGAGCAATGTACCATTGAACAGTATATCTATAGATAAAAATAATATTAGAACTAAAAAATGATTACATTAAAAAATGATATTTGTTTGTATAATTGTTGATAGAGTTCTTCTTACGCAGTGGCAAATATATATCCATAATGGTCTATTATAGCTTGTCCCATTAAATTAGCACAGAATAGATATACTAAGGCAGAAAGTATAATTATGAAATCTTTAGTAAACTCTTCAAAAACAAATTTAAATACGAAATTCTGAAACATCTAATATATAAGTTTAGTTGCTATACTGCGTTCTAAAATCAGAGTTTTAAATTTTCTACTTAAATTATTTATTTAATGAATATTCTGTTTCTTATTTTTATATGCGAATTTATTATGTTTTTAATGTATAAAAGCAAGACACTTACGCAAAACATATTAAGGCTTAGACAAATTACGCTACTTGCTATTATGACCATAAATGTTTTGTTAAAATTAGTTATTAGATCCTTAGAAAACCTATAAGAAAAAAAAAGAAGAATCCTTGTAAAATAACTTGTGTCTATGTAAGTTGTTTTTGCTTTTTTTCAAATTATGATACCAACATCATTGCTTTCTGATGAAGATCTGCAGCATAACTTATGCTTTTATAAACCGAATAACTGTCATTCCGTAGGCTATTCCGTACTGTGTAACTCTTCATTGCCTGATCGACACGGTAACTGTGAATAATATGAGAGAATTGATGTTTAATAAGTTTAGTGAGATATTCTATTTCTCAATCATCTTTTATCTAGTTGCTAAAATTGCAATATTTGTAATAACTAAAGCAATAAATCAAAGTGCATAAAAGACTAGTGTAAATATTTAAAGATTGTGTTTTAGTTTGTTTCTCTAAAAAATTGTTTGTTATTTTACACGTTTTACCTAGCAATCTTGAATAATCCGCAGAAAAAATGTAGATAAGCAATAAACATTATTCCTGTTGCTAATAAAACATAAGTACCTATGTATAAAGATATCGACACACATATCCACACTGAGTATTGTGTTCTGTTATCCAAACTTGTCATTGTTAACACAATGCGCTGTCGAGATTTATTAATCGAAGTAGCATTCGTAAGATAGTGTAATATTTGAATCGTCATAATAAATAATATTCCAAAAATAAAAATCACTAAATAATAAGATGTAATTTAGTTGTATATTGATAAAAAAAATTAAATACATTAAAATATATTTTTTTTCTCTCTAAAACTTTAATGTTTCGTATAAAAATTGTTTGTGTCGTATGTTTCTTTTAAAACATACTTTTTTTCATTGTCTTACTTAAGAGCACAGCTGAAAAACGTTTCGTGTAGTTTCCATATCTTTCAATAATGGCGATTTCGTTCTTGTCGCTTAAATTGTCACAAATATCTTGAAGTTCTTTCATCAAGCACTTAACCTGGTTTAGAACAACATTAAGCTCTATTTGTTTCAATATATGTATATTTATTACTATTATTATATATTTTATTCAAAATGAAAAAAAAATAGAACATATGTGTAATAACATACTGTTTTTCCATTGGTATAAACACCATAGTATTTTATCATAGACATACAGTAAAAAGCTACAAAAGAGAAAATGTGAATAATGAGTTTTGTAGTGATCGGTGAAATGAGGATTGTTGAGATCTGAAAATAATAAATTGCAGAAACTGGTTCTTAATTAATTAGAACACGTTTGAAGCATTATGAGAGACAATTAGTTTAAACAACTTTATTTTCCGTGTGTGCAATACAGAGTTCGTGTAATATAATTAAAATATGTAATATTTTTTTATTACCTGAAGTATAGCAGGAGCGGTGACTAAGATAGAAAAGCAGAGAAATTGAAATTTGGCTTTTTCCCTTTTTTTTTTTTTTTTTTTTTACTTATTGATCCCAAAGGGTCTCTAGTTTATCGTAAACGTTAGACAATCATCACTAATTTTTTTTAATGAAGCTTGAACAAGGTGTAAGATACCGTAAGATAATAACACGTAAGACTTTTGCAGTGTTTGCATCTTTGTTGACACGCGCCGTCTATCAAGTAATCGATAGAACTTCGCGACAGACAAATGCTCATCACGTGTTTCTTTCTCATAATAGAATAAAATGTGCGAGCAAAGAGAGCAAAGCATTTCTTTCTTTTAAAGTAAGAGTTACGCAAGCGCAATACGCCGCTTTTCGAAAGCGGTATTTTCACGTAGATCAGTTTTCTGTGTACTGGCGAACACGTTTGATCTTCACCGTAAGTAAATCCTGAATCAAGGTTTTGTTTCTACTAGGTATGACTTAAAGATTTAGATGTTTTTATAAGTGGAAAGAATTAGCTGATTGTCACACAAAATGCATTCTAAGAGTAAAATATCTGTTGATTCCACATGTGCGTTTATACAGAAACTTTTTCACAACAGGTGTATGGAACTTTGGCAATCGCCTTCATTTCTGACGTCATAAGATCCGAGATTTCTATTTTTTTTTTTAGGAAATTATACGGTTTCTAAATAAAAATAAAAATATCTAACCTCTGTATCTAAAAGTAAGAAATAAAAAGAAAAAAGCACATCAAGGCAGTTAATCAATTTCATGTATTTTATTTTATTTTAAATCAGACTATTTTAATTAAGAGTTTTACTACCACAGCAAAAAAACAATCTTTCTACGAAGGAATAGTACAAATTTTCTTAGATTACTTGTTTTGTGTGTGAATTTAACTAACTATGCTAATATTTAAATATTTTCGGTAAATACTTTCTGCAGTTACGGCCGCATCGAATACATGATAGTAAAGTACGATATGGATGCATTCACTAGCTAAAATAAACCACGTGTGCTTTGATTATCTTCGCGCAAAATTGCGATACGTTTCTTAAATAATACGTTATAAAAGATAATACATTACCGTCGCGAAGCAAGGTAAAGATGCTGTGAAAAAACCACCCATCGAATTTAACCCGAAAGCTTTTTGGCCTTTTCGCAACAGAAACAGCAGCAGCTTTTGTATGTATATAGGAGCTAAATACCATCGAACAGTGTACCTATGTATAGAAACAATATTATTATATTAGCGATAAACAAATTAAAAATTGTTCACACATATTGAATATATGTATCGCATTTTAAGTTTTATATTTTTACACAAATGTATCTTGTATTAAAGTTTACAAAGCATGAAGCATTTCTTACGCAGTGGCGAATACATAATCATAATGATCCATAACAAATTGTCCCATTAAATTAGCACAGAAAAGATATAACAAAACGGTAATTATAATTACAGCATCTTTGGCAAGCTCTTCGAAAACAAATTTGTAAACAAGAGTCTGAAACATCTGATATATGGATTTATGCAAATCAGGTTCTTATATATTTCACTTAAATTAGCTATTTAATGAATATTTTATTCTCGTTGGTTTTTACAAATAAAAGCAAACACTTACGCAAAACATACTAAGACTTAGAGAAACTACGCTACTCGCTACCATAATCATGAATGTTTTGTCGAAACTGGCTACTAGATGTTTGGAGAATCTATAAAAACAGAAAAATCGTTTTGAAAGATACTTGCACACCGTGTAACCGTGTTACTTTGCAGATTATGTTACCAACGCCATAGCTTTTTGATGAAGATTCGCAGCATAAATTATGCTTCTATAAGTCGAACTGTTGTTCAGCAAGCTATTGCGTGCTGTATGAATTTTCATTGCCTGATCGACGCGGTAACTGTAAATAATGTAGAGAAAATGATATTTCGATGTTTGATAAAAGAAGTTAATGACATAATGTGTTCCTCAATCTTTTATCTAGTTAAAAGTGCATTATTTGACAACAACTCGTACAACATTCAACTTGCACATGTCTGAAAGACACAGATACTTCGAAATCTTTTCAGTTTGTTTCTATAAAGGTTGAATTTTTGTTTTAATTGTTTTACCTAGCAATCTTGAATATTCCGCAGAAAAGATGTGCATAAAGAATGAACAATGTTCCTGTTGCTATTAAAACATAGGAACTTATGCATAAAGTTAACAACACGTATATCAATACTAAATAACTGTATCTTTCGTTATCTAAATTTATGATTGTCAGCACAGTGCGCTGTCGAGGTTTGCTGATCGACAAAGTAACATTTGTAAAAACATGTGGTAATAATAAAGCAGCCATGTAAATAGATATTCCAACACTAAGAGTCACTAAATGTTATAAAATTAAATTATATATTAATATTATTTATATTACAATTAATTTTATGTGAAATTTATAAAAAATATGCACTCTCTTGTGTAAAATTTTAACGTAAAAAAGTTGTTTGTGTGTTGTGTATGTACATTATTATCTTACTTAAAAATGCAACTGGATAACGGTTAGCGTTGTTTCCATATCTCTCAATAATGGCGATTTCGTTTTTGTCGTTTAAATTGTCACAAATATCGCGAATGTTTTTCATTAAGTACTTAATCTGGTTTAGAATAACATTAAGCTCTACTTGTTTCGATATAATTAAATAATATGCACACATATACACATTGTGATAGTTAAATTAATTATTAATATTAAAGAGAAAAAATAGATGTGCAACATACTGTTTTCTCATTGACATAAACGCCATAATATTTTGATATAGACATGGTATAAAAAAAGAAAATGGAACAACTGTGAATTATGAGTTCGGTAGTGATCGGCGAGATAATCATAAATGTTGCGACCTGAAAATAATGTTGTAGAAATCGAGTTTTAATTAGTTAGAATGTTCGAAACACCATAACGTATATTGAAACTCTTTATTTTCTGTGTAGCATACGTTCATACCGATATGTTTAAAATATATAATACTATACTATACCTGAAATATAGCAGGAAAAGTGACTAAAATAGAAAAGCAGAAAAACTGAAATTGAGCGAGTCTCGAGGTCTGATACGGCCACAAACCGATAATCCCAAGAAGTGTTCGCGTGACACTGAAATGTCGATCTGTAATACTACTCATCTCTTCGCTAACACCACAACATGTGTGATAGACTACAATTCTCTTTTTCTTTTTTTATTTATTGGTCATATGATCTCTAAAGTCCCCTTTTTTTCATCGTAAACGTTAGATAATCGTTACTTTACCTTAATCAATCAAACGAGGTGTAAGATAATACCGTAAGATAATAACATAAGATCTCGGAATGTGGTGCTTTCTTTTTTTTTTTTTTTTACGCGCAGTACGCGGCTTTTCAAAAGTGTATCTTTACTTGTGAATTAGTTCTCTGACAGATACGTTCGATCTTTAACACGGACACTGACAAATATTTCTTTCTCCTAGTTATATTAACTTAAAAATTTAAACATACATATGACATTTATACTAGCACCGAAATAATCAACTGTTGTTGAATTTTTGATGTTTTATTAATATATAAACAATAAACTCTTGTAGAACAATGAAATCTCATTTTGGAATTACTTACATACAGTTAGTTTTTTTACATGTAAACTTCAAGCTTCTGCAAAAATGCAATATTTACTAACACGTTCAATCGATTATCACACGGAATACATAAGAGTGAAGTAAGATATCGATGCGTTTACCAACTAAAACATAAAAATCAATATCTTTCTGTTTTCTGACAAATAAAAAATATTTATCGTAATGTTATACCGTAGCGAAACATTGTAAGGATGCCACGAACAAGCCCCCGACATTCAGACCAAATGTCTTGTTACCCCTTTGTATCAGTAGCAGTATCAGCCGTTGCAGATGCGGAGGAAACTTGTACCACGGAATCGCATACCTATACGTAATGTAGAATTTAATGATATTTTGATTATTCTACTTATATTAGTAAAAAAGTTATTAATGTGTGTATAATAACAAATTTCTTACGCGGTTGCAAACATGTCATTATAGTGATCGGTAATTTCCTGTCCAACAAAATTAGCAAGAAACATATACACAAAAGCGACTACTATTATTACAAGAAACAGTGTAATTTCGGTGATTTCACATGTGGACGATATACTCTGAAACATCTGACAAACACTAATGGTAGATTTTTTATTTTATAATCTTTAGTTTTATTTTCTTTCATAATTTACAACGGTACTTGAAACATTTTATAGATTTTTATGTAACTTCAGACTTATTATCGTTTTCTTACAAATACACAATCAAAGAATGTGTAACTTACACGGAAAATACTGAGGCTCAAAGTAAGCACTCCAAATATTATTAAGAAAAAGTAAGTCTTCTCGAAGGAAGATATTAAATACGTAGAATATCTTTAAAAACAGGAAATAAAGTTAAATGTATGTTATTACACACATATTTATTGCGTTTTGCGGTAATACCAACATCATAGCTTTTCGATGAATATGAACGGCAAAAGTTATGCTCTTATAAATTGAGATTCTAGTGACCAGGCTAATCTGTTTGCAGTTGTGTGGATTCTGTATAATGTGTTCGATGCGAAAGCTGCGAAGAAAAATCAAATGTAAAAACTATATGTTTTTGATAATAAATTAATAATTAAATTAAATTTGTGAACTTACGCAGGTTAAAAAAATATATTCTTAACACACATTTATAATTTGTGTATAATATTTTCTCACCTAGCAATTCTAAACATTCCGCAAGCTTGATATAAATACGCAACAAACAGTGCTATTGTTGCGATCAAAGAAGCAGTTCCTATTCCCAAAGCTACGAATGTGTGCAATAATATGAAATAGAAATATCTTTCTTGATCGATAAAATATTCAGTCATAATAATAGGCTTATAATGCTGTTGTTGAGATATATTTACTGATGAATTCTTTTGGAAATAGAGTGAGTATACATGACTGCAGACAACACTAGCTGAACCGCTAACAAGAAGCACTACACATATTGTGACAGATACAAGATCAACTATTAAAATAATGTAATTGAGTGATAATTTATTGATTCACAAATAGTTTAACGCAAACTATTATATTGTTTTAGAATAATTATATATATATATATACACACACACAATAACTTTAGTAAAGCACGTTACTTGTAAGACCAGTGGTAATACGTTTTGCAATATTTCCATACATGTCGATGATGACCATTTCATTGTCTTTCAGATCATCGTGAATTCTTTGCAGTTCTTCCATTAAATATTTCACCTATATTGTATATTACCTATTATTATCCTATTTATCTTGTAAAATAAAAAAAACAACAGTCGATAAATAATATTAATCTTTGATATATAAAATGCATTTACACGCGCGTCTGAACATTTGTAATATAACTAATGTTACATCAAATTACGTGAACTTACTTTGTCCCTGTTAATATAAAACGAAACGTATTTCATTGTCATGCCTATAGAAGCGAATGCAATAGAAAGAGTCTTGATGAAGAGATCGGCGGTACATTCCGAAGTCAGAAGTGGTGTGAGCTAAAAATAATGTTTATTTCGAGAAGTAAAATCTATTTTCTAGTATCACATACACACGCCGCAATCTTACACACCAACTAAATTATTTTTCTTTTTGAATACACTGTTGTAACATAGAAAAAGTGTTAGAACAAACCTCAACTATAATACTGGTTATCAAGATAGTGTAAGCGCAGAATAACTGAAGTCTCGAGTTCTGATAGGGCCATAAGCCGATTACTAGCAAGAGAGTGCGATTTAACCCGAAGTACCGATCCTTGACATTGATCATTTTTTCGCTAGGTTGTGGCACACATATGGCGAAGATAAAAATGAGAACATTTTCCTTAGTCGTAGTTTTCGTAGTTATTCGTCTGATTAAATATTTTCTATGGTATACACTTTCGACTACACATCTTTGCATTTTTTATTTTACAAGATATCGTTCTCTAATTTAGTCTAAGTGTCGCATACAATGTACATAAGTAATTCTGTGAGATCGGCGCACTGACAATTTAACACTGTCGGTGGGACGCGTCCTTCTTAAGCGATCGATAAAATAACGAAATAATATAAACATGTGTCTTTTTCTCATAAAATACAATTCACGAGGGAAGTTGCGGGTTGGAACTGACGCACGCGCTGCTCGCTTTTTCGCGAAGATGAAAATTTGCACGATTCATTTTGCTGTAAGCACTCGTAAGATACGTTTGATCTTGTGGCGTTAGGTGCGAACGAATATTTCTCTTGTCGATGTGAAAGATACAATACAAAATATATATTTCACACTATATATAAGATGCATACGAGATGCGCGCTTTTCTCAATAAAGAAAATCGATAAAAATATTACAGTTAAACTTTCAGATAAATGTGTTTTATGTAAATTTATTAATTCTACGCTAGTGATAATACTTTCTGCAGTTATGGCCTCATAGAGTACATGACGGTAAAGTATGATATGGACGCGTTTATTAGCTGTAATAAAATCAGATTTTTTAATTTATTGTCTTTGAAACGCGATACGTGTAATCTGCATCCATAAAACAATTTGTTATACCGTTGCAAAGCAGGGTAAGGATGCTGTGAAAAATCCACCCATCGATTTCAAACCAAAAGCCCTTTGGCTTCTTTGCAACAAAAACAGCAGTAGCTTTTGCACACGTACAGGCGTTACGTACCACTGAACATTGTATCTGCGTGGTAACAATCTTTTTAATTAGAGTTTAAGAAAAATACACATCATGTATATTGTACAGTTATTAAACAGTAATTAAAAACTTTTTTTTATTATTTCTCAATATCTCTGTTACAATGTCTGCGTTTTAATCTCTGTTTTTCTTTCTGTATAATTTCTTACAACATGAGTTATTTTTACACAGTTTTTATAAGTGTCTTAAAGAAATATGTATAGTTTACCCAGTGATAAAAATGTACTCGTAATGATCGATAATATCTTGTCCCATCAAGTTGGCGAAGAACATGTATATCAAAGAGATAAATGTAATAATAACAAATAGCAAAAAGTCTTCAATATTACATTTGGATGCTATTCCTTGAAAAATCTAAATAATGAGTTTTGATAATGAGTTTTAGTAATGACATCGGATTTTTTGAATTGCAAATACATTATAGTGCAGATAATGAGTAACTGCATTTTTTTAATGTGTCCAAACATATAAAACAGAATGTATGAATAAATACAAACGGAAACTTACGCGAAAGATATTCGTGCTTAAAATAAGCACACTACATGCTATCAGACACATAAACATCATATCGAAACTAGATATTAAATGCATGGAGTACCTGTAAAAGCAAACGGTGATAATGTGCTAATATATAAAGTATATGCGTATAGATGATACCAACGTCATAGCTTTGCGATGAATGTCTACGGCACGACTTATGCCCTTGCGAGCCACAATTTCACTGCGCAATCTATCTTGAAAAGAGCAAATCTTTATTGCATGCTCGACACGATAGCTGTGATTAATTTAAAAAAATTTTAATTCATCTAAAAGCCTTGTAATTTTTACGAATTTTTTTGTTAACACATTTACACAGAAAATACACATTCATAATAACATTAGACAAGAGCTAGAAATCTTTAGTAATATTTTAAAAATGATTGGTACATTTTGAGATTGTTTTGCATTTAAAAAAATGTAAAAAACACATTAATCGTTTTTTTAATTTTAGTTGGTTTTCTATTTCTTTATTTCTTGTTTTACCTAGCAATGCTGAACATTCCGCAGATGTATTGTAGATAAGTAATAAACATTGTTCCTGTTGCCAATAGACTAGTTATTCCTATGTAGAAAGACATGGCCATGTGTATTATCATCAAATGGGAATACTTTTCTTGGTCAACAAAGTACTCCATCAGTATTAGCGTAGATTGCGATTCGGATTTATTGATCGAAGAGATATCGTTCGAAAGAAAGTTCGACAATACATAAACCATACTAATAATAACTCCGCCGCCACCCGCAATTACTGAGTATTATTATATATAGTCAAATTATATGTTAATAATTTATATTAAAATATTTTATATATATAATTTAAAATATAATATATATATATATTTACGTATAAACATATATGCATTTTTTTATAAGATTTCTATCTTATATGTAAAAATATATATTTCTTCTCAAAAGGTACAATATATTACTTAAAATTCCAACTGTAAAACGCTTCGCAATGTTCCCATGTCTTTTGATAATTGCGATTTCATTGTTGTCTTTTAAATCGTCCTGGATACGTTGAAGTTGTCCCAGTAAATACTTTATCTGTCATTTTAACAAGTTTTTATGCCACTTAATAAAATATACGTAAGAAATATGGATAAAATGTAATGTTTTATATATAAATCGCCGGGATTGTGAATATTAATTAAAGTTGGCATATATACAGTTATATGAATATAAAGTTATATGAAACTAAGTGCATGTGTGTGTATGTGTGTGTGTTCAACACGTACTGTTTTACCATTTAGGTAAAATGAATTATATTTTACTGTAAAGGCGATGTTAGCAGACGCAAGAGAGAAAACTTTGATAATAACGTCTGCGCTGCACTTTGTGGTACAAAATGTTGTAAACTGTAAGTGATTATTTTCTTTAACGACTATTTCGCGTATAGAAAATGCGACCAAAATATCTATGTAATATAATGCACAACAAACCTGAAAGATAAGACAACTTGTCATGATAATGGAGAAGCAGAAAACCTGAAGTCGAACGAATATCGATTTCTGATAGGGCCACAAACCGACTGCCGACAAGAGAGTTCGATTTATACTAAAATGTTGATCCGTAATACTAATCATCTTTTCGGTAGCACAAAAACGTATACACTACCGCGTGAAACCTCTTCTTTTTTTTTTTTTTTCAAAGACAAAAAATATTTTCTTTATGTTTTTACGGTAAATGGCAGAGCAAATAGCAATTTTTAACTTAAATTTCGTTAATTCGAACTGTGTTGGGAAACGGAAAATAACAGATAGAAAAACGTTGAGAAAATAACACGAGAGGAAGCGATCGGGATGGATCCAATTTAACACCTGCGTTGAAACGCGGGTTGCCTATTAAATAATAGATATCAAACAGAGTGAGGAATATTTAACAGATGCTCTCTTCTCACAGAATTACAACCGCGAAAGTTCTAAAAAGCGCGCAAGCGCTGTTGTCTCTCAGCAAAAACTCACGATAGTTCATTCTAACGCGTATACACTCGCGCGCGTGAGTTACCCTCGCTCGACTTTTGTCTGTTTATTATGATTTTTTTTTTTTTTTTTTATATCAGTTGTTATAGATGTGCAGTAAAAAAACATATTGAGAATTCAAAAATACATTAAGGGAGTTGAATATTTGACATATAAAACAAAAGATCTTTTATCATGTCTTTATTGAAGTCAAGTAGACAGATGTGTCAAAATACAATTGAATAATACATCAACATACAGAATATCGTAGCTGAATTAATTAATTACACGACGCGTCTCTTTCCAGAATGTGACATTCGCCACGTTGCGCAACAGGTCGTGGCACGGAGTTTACAGACTTCGAAACAAACGTCAACTAAACGACTGTTCGTAAGTGAAAAAAAAAAAAAAAAGAAAAAGAAAAAAACAAATCAAGCACATCACAGGGCATTTGCACGTGACGCGTCTGCTGCGTTTGAACTTTCGTCTTCAGAATTCTGGATGCCGCCAGCTACTGGCGATTCAGGTACCTACGAACAAACTCGCATAAGTAAAAAAAAATAAAACAATTATAACAATTGTAAAAAATATTTATAAGATAATACACGCCTGTATATTTTAATTGTATTATTATTACAAGTCTTTTACCTGACGAGGTAGATCTAGCAGACTACAAGGCAGCCTACAGCTGGGTAAAACGTCCGGCATGGGCGGCGGAACCGGCGGCTCGCCGTATGTCTCGTGAAGCTCCTCCAGTCTGGTGCAGAGAGCGGTGCCTCGTTTGCTCGTGGCGTTCATCTTTTTCATGAGCCAGTCGGCCTGTTCCTCCAAGCGTTTCAATCGGTCAGCCCGCGTCGCCAAAACCTCCTCCGGAGTTCGGGATTTACTCGAAGCAGCTTCCGTGTCTTCTTTCCGCGCGGTCGTCGCATCACTTTCCTGCGGTTCTTCTCTCGACAAGAAACTCGTTTCGGCCGTGGAGAAGTCTCTGACCGTGTCCAAACTCGAGGAGGAATCGACTGACACGCTGTCGAAATCTGCGACACTTTCCATTGGTTTGACGGATCGCTGTTCCTTGTGCTGTTCTGTCGATTCGTCTTCCCGTCCCGTCATCGATGAAGATTGAACAGTCGACGAGGCAGAATTTCCCGGTTCCGCGGCCACGCCGAACACAGGAGTGACTAGACGATTGGACGGACCCACGATCAAAGGATCGCTGAACTGCACGCTTTTCATAGACGAAGATGGTACGGTTGACGTAGGAAGAGGCCCGATGACAAATACAGGTGTTGTACTGATTGCATTCGTGATGACGGCGGTCGACGATGCAGGAGAGATGGCCGACGAAACGTCTTCGGACTTGGTATTGCCATCATCGGACTTCTTTGTGACCGACGACTCATCGCCGTCGTCCACCGCCGAAGGTAAGTCGATGCTTGTGGCTGTTCGTTTCAGTGTCTTTGCGGGTAACGAGCACCAAGATTCCGCGTTCGGTGTCCACGATCGCGTGTTTCTGTCACAGTCCGTTCTCGAAGTTGTCGCATGGTCGCTTTCGGTTGTGCCGCCGCCGGTTTCGAGAATCGAATCGTCACGCGGGTCTTCAAAGGGTATCGCTGAGTTTTCCCGCGAGATGGTCTGAACAACTCCCGGTTCATCACTGTCGACTCTTATGAGATTCTGTATGACGTTGGTGAGGGCCTGGTCCAGAGGATCCAAAGTTTCTTGCGCGCTCTCTGCAACGCGCTGTTCAAAAACTTGTGTGTCAATCAGCAATCACGTGTTTCGTAAATACAAACAGACATGATTCGATTGCTTACCGCGGTTTCTGCTACGCTGACAGGTTCCGAGTCGAGCTCCGCTTCGATTTCCGGCGTTGGCGTTCGTTGCTCCAAGGAGCCAGTCTTCGACTCCGACAGTTCGGTATCTGTCGGCTGCTCGGACTCCGTGTCCGGTGTCGGCGCTCTAGGATTTTCCTGTATTTTAAAAACAGGTTTGAAAAGATTTTTATAAACAGAATATGAATTTGAATGATTTTCGCACCTTGCGCGCTCTTCTGCGTGGACCGTGTCTGATTCTTTCTTCGATCGCATCATCTTCCTCGTCGGTGTCGTCGCCTCTCTCGTCGCTGAAGCCGCTCTCGGCACTAAAAAAACAAATAAGAATTAAAAAAAACAATTTTCACATCAAATAACGAGATACATCGAGAGGAAATAAAATTAAAAAACTAATAAGAGAGAGTTAATTTTTAACCTGTTGAAGAAGTCGCGAGCAGCCAGAGCTTTTCTCGCAGCGAACTCGCGTCGCAAACTCCTCCATTCCAGCTCGGTGTTCGTGTTCTTCTGTCTGGCCGACTCCCACTTTTCTCTGCAGTATTCGAGTTCTTGTTTCAACTCCTGCAACATCTTCCTCTTCTGTTGCAGCTCGTATCTCAGTATTTCCTCGTGAGTGTGCAGCTGCTGATGCTGCGCTTGCATCCGGCCGACGATGTTCCACGTTTTCGCTAACTCGGCCGACACCATGGAAAGTCTCTTCTCCTGAATTTCGTGCAGATAAATCATAGAAGTCGAATTTTTTTTCTTGTTTGAAAATGCAAAAGAAACGACCGCTCACCTGTTCGCTCAATTTGCTCTCCAAATGCGTGTTCAGTTGCTTCATGCGATTCATTTCCTTCTCCAAGTGCTTCTTCTCCAAGATCAACTCCTTCAGACGAATGTACGTTTTGCTCACGGATATGACAAGTCGCGGACCGGCCGGAGTGTCCACCGATTTGTAACAACTGTTCGGATCCGAACAGGACGCGACGGAAACGCTCGGGGAAGTCACCGCGTGACAACTGAGCAATTCGAACAAAACGCGCCACACCTACGACGCAATTTCGCATTTTATTTCACGTCATTGGCTACAATATCACTTTTACAACAAAGTTGAAAATTTATTGTAAAATAAACGTATGATTTTATATTATTTTTTATAGGATCACCTTAGGCAAATTGTGAGCTATATTTTCCTCGTGTAAATCGTCTTCTTTCTTATCGACTTCGCCGTTTTCAACGCTGTTCTCTTCGTCCGCGTGGTTCTGAGACTTCGCTTTGCCGCCCTCGACCTGCTCGATCAGGTCCAAAAGAAGTTTGGGAAGCGCCGCTGCTTCGGTACTTTCCTCTCTGGCTATGTCGCTGATCAAGTCGTGATTCTCCTGCGCAAAATCAAACGCTATTGTTTATTGATTACAAATCTCTCGATGATATTTACTGTATCAACAAGCGTCAAAAAGATTTAAAAAAATTAACTAGCTTTGCAATACCTGCAGCAGTTTAGTCAATCGATCGAGGTCCATGTCCGCGGAGGAGGCTCCGAGCAGCATCTGCGTGAACAATCCGTTAATGAGAGACATCTGATTCTGAAGATCTCTGCAATCCGCCTTTGTCAATCCCAGTTGAGACTCCAAGTTCGTGATTTCCGTGTCCTGAGCGTCGACCTGATCCAGAAACATCATAAAACTCGCAAACTCTCGAACAAAATTGAATGACAGAACGTCTCGGTGTACCTTTTCCTCGGCTTTTTTCAGCTCCTCTTCCAAACTCTCGGATTTCTTCACCGTGTACTCCAGTTTCTGTCTCACGTCTGTCAGCTCCTTGACCGCGGAATCCTTCAACTCGGCCAGAATCCTCAGCCTCTCGTTGTAGAGGCTCTTGAGCGCGTTGATGCTCTCCAGCTGTCGGTCGCATTCGGCATCCGCTTCGTCGCGGTCCTCGAGAAGACTCCTGTCGCCCAATCGGATCGACATCTGCGCCAGATTATCCTTCAGCTCGTTGGTGCGACGTTCTCGCGCGAACAGGGACTCGCGCGTCCTGCTGGCCACCTCCGCCAAACTCTGTATACGATGACGATGACGTTCCGAGTCGGTTTCCAGCTGGTAGCGAAGGTCGTCCACTTTCTCGATTTGGTATCGTATGTTGTTTCGCAATTCGTCCGACACCTGAGGCACATTCGTTTTGTTTACCGAGCTCTAACTCGGCGAAACAATTTCCATTCTAGAAATAATAAATAATGCGTGTGAATAAATACCTTTAGAATATTCGTTAACCGTTGCGCTTCCGCACGTCTCAACTCTCTCTCGCTTTCATCCAGACGCTCGCGTTCTTCTCTGTTTGTTGACTTTGCGCAATTCGCGAGATCTTGCGAACCGCTGTGAACGGATTGTAAAAAAGCCAGCATGCTCGACGTTTCGGAATGAGCTTCCTTTTCGGCGTCCAGTTCTTTTCTTAGTCTTTCCATCTCGGACGAGACCGCCGCAATAGCTCGATGTCTGGCTTCCCTCTTCAAGGTCAATTCCTTTTTAAACTTCTCCATGTCAGCGGCCGCGCTTTCCGGCGCGTCGTTCGTCGAATTAACTACATCTGAAATTTTCACGCGTGTTTTACGTTTATCTTTTTTTTATTTTATTTTTCAAGCAATTGCAAATGACGTACCAATGTTATCTTTCGAAGCAACGTTGTTCTCACTCCTACGTTCAGTCTTGATAATTTCCCTCAGTCTTTGAATTTCCCGCAGAGCGTCTTCGAGAGCCCTGCTCTGCTTCTCCTTGTCCGAAATCTCTTCGGACAATTGTGCCCGCAACTGCGACGTCTTTTGATCTTCCGCGTCCTTCATCTGCTCGTTCTCGAGCAACGATTTTCGCAGATCCTGTTCCAGAATCGAAATTCTCGCATCGACGGTGCTCCTTTCCGATTGAAAAGCATCGATTTCCCTCAGCAATCTCTCGATTTTCTTTTTGGCCGAATCCAAGTGCTTCGTCAGTTCGTCGTGTTGCTGCCTGTGTTCGTGCAGATTGGTCTCTAATACCGCGTATCGCGTCTTTAGTTCCTAAATAAATAGTTAATTTTTATTAAAAAAAAAAAAATTTGTGCTAAATCGAATGTCAAAGTATTTTGAAAACTATAAACGCTTCCGATCTCTCTTTAAAATTTACATTGTTATTTAATAACGTGAAAAACGTTTCTGTTTCAACGTTTTTTCTTCTCCGTACCTCGTAATCTGCGCTTAATTTTTCCATCTGATTTTTCTGACCCGCCAAACGGCACAACAGTTTCTCGTTCGAATTTTCGCGTTCCATTCGATCAACCCTCAATCTCTCAACTTCCCGCGAGAGCCTAAGCACCTCTTCGCTCGCGGAATCTCTCGTCGTCGAATTTTGCTCATTGTCTAATCTCAATCTCGCACGTCTTCTACGCGTATTATTTAAATCTACGTTCGTAAAACAAGAGTCCTCGTCTTCTATCCTAGGAACATTGATTTCGGAATCGCGAACGTTGCATCTGCAAACGTCCGTCTTTTCATCCCCGTCACATACATCAGGTACTTCTGTTGTTTCTTGTTTCGACAGTTCGCAACGCGATTTCGACGCGCATCTCGAGCAATCATCGGCCTTCTCCAGTCTCTCAATTTTAGAACGCGACTTCTCGGCGTTGTCTTCTTGCAGATCTCTCTGTTTGCACTGCCCGACAGAATTCGTCGCCAGCAATCTCTCTAGTCTGACGACACGTTGCTCCAATCGTCGCGTTTCTTCTCTCCCGACGTCCTCGACTGCGTCCCGCAATCTCTTTCGAAGAACGTCGTCGCATGTCTCCAGAATTTCCGCGTCCCGTTTCTGATTTTCTCTGTGCTTGGACAATTCCAGATACAGCGTTTCCATACGCGTCAACGTTGCATTGTGCGTGCTGGCCAATTGGTGATTGGTCACCGCCAGCTGCGAAACGATTCGCGAGAGTTCCACGATTTCGTTGTACTGCTGACACATCGCGAAGTTGCGATCATCGGCGCACTGCCAGCCTGTTATTTGCCTGGGATACGTCAACTGCAATACGAGTGAATTGTAGTCGAATTTTGCGTGTCTGATCTCTTACACAGATTTCAAACAAATCTTAAAAATTAACTCGACCACTAAAATCTCAGGATTCGTTAAATTTATTTTTGATTCTTGAAAATTTTTATTTATATCGCAAGCTATTTTTGTGTGCGAGAACAATGACAACTTCCTGCAAATTTATACGCGCACAAGAAACGAACGATGAATCACTTGAACAAAGAAGAGAAAATAAAGCAAACAAAAATAAGAACGGTTTTCTTTTTATCCGCAGAAATTTCTTTTGGCAAACATTATTTGACGGGCGATTAAAAATTGTACAAACTGGTGGTTTTCTCTCTCTTCCGAGGAAAAAGAACTTTTTCTTGCTTTCCGGAGGAAAATGGTTCACCCTCGATGGTTCCCAACTGCAGACTGCCGCACAAAGCAACGCGTGATGCGTTGTTGCGAATTGTCTGCGGGAACAAACACGTGATCGCGTTTGATGACTGCAAAAACGTTTTTCGTGACCGTGAGTCAGCGTGTTCTTCCGAAATCACGAATTGGAGAGGAGCCAGCGTGTCGCGACGGACAAGAAGAAGCGGCTTCCGGGCACAAAACTGCGTGTTTCTGCTCGAAACGAAGATACAATTGCGCGATGGCAATGCCCGAGTTTAATTTAGCCACGATCACGTGTGCGTTCTGGACAGACGTACAAAGGCGGTCGAGATATACATATCGATAGCATTGAGCTCGACATTCAGATAAAAAAAAAAACCAAATCTCTCATCAATTGTCGTAACAATAAAATGTAAAACGTTAAATAAAAAAAATATTAATACAACAAAAAAGAGAGCCGACGGATTTGTCAAGGTTTAGTTTATTTAAAAATATTTAAAAGTATTCGATAAACTGGACGTCATTGTCCTCATTGATCTCAATGAATGTTCTGTCCGTAAGGTGGACAGCATTTAAAAAAAAATAAATTCAATATGAAACTGGTATCCTTGTAATTAGCGATTAGCGGACTACCTGCGATCGTGGCCGATCCTCTTCCTTACAGACACTCGTTCCGACATACGTTCTTTGTCTTTCGTTGTTCGTTAGGCGAACATCTTCCGAATACGAAGATGTTTCTGCCGCACGTTCGCTCGTAGAGATCGAAGTCGGCGGACCGTTACTACTACTCGACGCACCCATTGTTTAAAGGATGTTGAGTATGTATTTCGATTGTTTTTCCTACAAACGTTTTTTTTGTGTTCAATAATATAACATTAATGTGCCATTTAAAAGACGCTCCACACAAAGATGCACTTGTATCTCATATAAGCGCTGTCTATATTTAAAATATAGTCAATGTGCGGACGCAAAGTAGCTTGAGAAAAAAGTTTGGCATGTGTCAGGATGTTATTTTTGGCAATTAGATCGATCTAGATCGACTATTCCGATCACCTTTAAGGAGGATAAAAAGTTAATTAAGAAATTTTAAGAACATCTGAGACTTCTGCAGCTTTTGACGACGTGAGAAACACGGCGGAAACACAGAGCAACATAGTGCATCGCACTTGGCATCGCGGAAGAATTTGCGCGAATAAAACTTGCTGAAGATTTGCTATCGTTTCTAACATACGCGGAGGTCCGACACTCCTTTTTTTCAATGAAAATGACAATTACACACGGATGTCAGTTCTTGAAATTCAACACGATCTAGAGAGTCCTGATTCGCTCACCAGTCCGGTAAAGTCGTGGAACTCGTGGCTTCGGTTTTTCAAGGGTCACCGACGACACTTGACTACCGTCGTCGTTGCTAGCGGGCAGCGACTCGCATCTCTAAAAATATCATTTCGAAAGACCGCCTGCGCGGCAAAGTCGACGGTATATCTTTGTGGTTCCTGCGCAGATGCGATAAAAACTTCTTCCGTGCTTATAATTTCCCTCTTCGATTGCGAGAAAACGAGAATTCACATGTCGCGCGAAAGCTTCGCGACGAAAATTAAATTACTCTTTAATTACGTGTTGCGCGTATCAGTTTAAATTTTTTTTTGTTTGTTGAAAATTGGCGCATTTCTGGCAAATGACAGTATTCATAAAATTTCTATATGTCTTTCCCTGTCTCTCCCTGTCGCTCTCTGTCTCTCCCTGTTCTTCCTGTGTCTCCTATTACTAGATATGA
>QVOA01017731.1:0-16861 GCA_014825685.1 Pseudomyrmex cubaensis | reverse complement strand
TATATATATATATATATATATATATATTTATATATATATTTATATATATATTTAAGCCACAGAGCTCAAGATCGAGGCACATGATTAAGATATTTCTTTCTTCGTGCTTCTTATTTGCCACTCATCTTCTCAATGTTGATATCTCACGGTCGAGAACGACGTTTTCGATTAAACGGGAAGGATCTCTGTCCCGAATCGATCGAGATTGTGTCCTTTTCATTCTGTTGCCGAGTCCCGGCGCACAATCCGGTTCCCAGTCGCATCCCAAACAAATATCAGGAGCAGCCAATATTGATTCTGTCGTTCCTGCTTTTCTGCTTTCGGCTTTCCTTCGTCGTCACACATTTCCTGCAACAATGGCTCTGTTCCGAGAGGAAGAATTTATGTTCGCGTAATAAAACGTTTTAAAGGCTTAATCCATGTCTCTCTCTTTCTCTCTCTCTCTCTCTTTCTCTTTCTCTCCCGGATATCTATGCGGTTTGAGCTACTGAATGTTCTCCCGGAGATTTGTACAGCTCTTTAAATTCTAGGTTTATTGTTTCCACCTCAGGAGAATTGTAAGATTACGGAGCCAGTTACGTTATTGAGAAAAGTAGTTATGACTTCGAAATTTTATGGAGCGAAATATATATATGTGTATAAAAAGATCTTCCCGAAGACTCCGCCGCGAGAGAGAACTTTTAATTGGACAAATATTTCACTAACAAATAACCCAATTTAAAACTTTTATTAAAACATCGATAATACGTTACATTTTTTTCCTTAATCCGCCTCACGGTTTATCCAAGATGATCCACGTTTCCATAGCGAATAAACTCGCTTGTGTTGAAAACACGTTGAAAAAAAAAAAATCATTTACGTAACAAAAAGACTGTGCAACTTTCGTATGCAGCAGTTGTTTTTCCGATTGCATCGCGTTATCAGTCTCGGAGGAGATGAGAAAAAAAGTCATTCCGTCGCGGGGAAATTATATACAAAGTAAAACATTTCGCCGGATATATAAGAGACGAATCCGCTGACGTCGCGAATATATCCGGTCGCGACGGAGGCTCGATTTCAATTTTCCGCCCTTCGGACGCAGGCTGCAGCAGGTTGCAGCCTGCGCGACTGCGATCGGCAGATCGCGTATATGCTGCGGCGAAATGTACCGGGACAATATTCCGTGAGTCTGGTCTTTCCCCTAATGGCTAATAAACTCTCTCTCTGTCTCTCTCTCTATTTCTCTCTCTTCCTCTCTATCTCTCTTTCCATTCAACCTATTCTAATATTGTCTCCCTTCGCCCGCACTGCCTCTCTCATCTACACGAACACTTGTCTCTAGTGGATATTCGGGACGGGATAGGCTAGCAGCCAATATCGAAGCGTTCTCCTGATAGTCGTAACCGGCGTCGTTCAGTTTCCGAACGCTGTCTCTTGTACTCGCTTTCGTTATCATTTTACGCGCGCTACACTGCGCGACATCCGCTCCGCCGTCTGCAATGAGACGAGCGTTACTCCGATATGGCGCTCTCTTTTTCTCTTTCTTTCTCTCTCTCCTTCCGAGCGCAATGTCGTACACAAACATTTACAGGACTTAATAAAAATCGGAATGAGAAAGCAATGTACGTGAAACAGGTCACGAACAGATGGTGATAATAATTTTTTTTCCTTTTGTTTTTATCAGTAAATAGCAATTGAGGCGGCGAAATGAAATTGTTTAAAATGTAAAACGAACTGTTTCAACCGTTCGTCCTATATGGAATTTTTTATAAGATACATATTTCCGTAATAACACGTTCTTTTTAAAACAAGAGAAATTTCCTCGGATAAAAATCTCTGTCTCGGTGAAAGAGCGCGTGTGTTGCGAGACTTGAGAAATACGTTGAGAGATCGCTTTCTTCCGATAAAAGATTCCGCCGATTGTTTTAATGTACATATACTCGAGCAGAGATATTACAATGACAGACGGAGACGCGCTCGGTTGCTGATAACGAGTATCGGGAATACGGCGCGTAACACTTCCCGAATACAAATTGACAATCAAACGAACATTGTACTGAGCCGACACTCCGACGAACCGACTTCTGAGAAGTTCTCGCTCTCGCTTCGTTCGCGCCGACATTCGTCTTCGCTGAATATTCACCCCGCTGTCGGAAGCTAATATTGAACTTCCTGATAACTGCATTCCACATCAAATACCCGAGCTTCTTGGCCGGCTAATTAACCAAAAATAATTTGGACGTTGTTTGAATTCCGTCGCGTTCTTATCTGACAGCTGCACATTCTGCGATCGAAAGTATATCTCTCGAAATATTTGTCGGACGTCTTTGAAAGACGGCGCCGTTGTTGTATAACAATGAAAAGTCACAGATTGCGGTGCGATGTAAAAAAAAAATCAATTTCGAATTAATTACAAACGTTTTGCAAGTTACGGAATAAAACGAAAAATTCGAAACAGAGAGAGAGATTTGTAGAATTCACGGTTTTCGATTCGGGGGCGATGATTTTAATCAATTTGTTTTTTGAAAAATTAAAATAGTTTCGATTTAAAGTGACAGCAAAATTCACTCCGGCCGCGGAATGTTTACTCTCTCTTCGTTCGAAAACATTTTCTTGTGTCGCTGTAGTCGAAACCGATAGTAAATCTCGCGGCATTACGGTACGATGCACCTTTTACTTGCTCTCGCGCAGAGAAACGCTGTGGAAGTTTCAAAATCCTCGTTCTTGTTCCATCTGGTGTTCCGTTTGCGATCGAAAGGCCGGTAAACCAGCTTATCTTTCACAGACTAGACTCGCTGTATATGTATTTCCTGTGTCCGGCCGTCCAGTTTCGTGTGGTTTCCCGTGAGCTAGCGTTGCTTTTAGATTCACCAGTATGTACTTTAAAACGAGAGACATCGCACGCGGACGATACATTTGTATTCTTAATTCAAGCGAGAGATTTACATTTAGTCGTAAAATGTTAAATAAATTGCAAATCAAGCCGAGGCAACAGCGTGCTTTAATCAGCGAGATTTATATCCAGCTCGAGAGTGCACTCGTGTGCGCTAGATATAAATAATAAAAATTATAACAAATTTGACAACATATTTCATCCTTATGTAGCATAAAACTAGCGAATTCACGTGAGCCAATGTGCTAGGTGTTCATGCGAAATATATTTATATTTTTTACTTGTTTTAAACGCGTAAATTAACACACGCAATAATTCGAATTCAATTTCAAAAATTCATCTAAGATGGTTGGCTTGGTTTGCATCACATATAGATGAAATACCCAATTTAATTTTCCTGATGGAAATAAAAAAATCCATTGGGGAGAAACATCTTGGCCAGAAGTCGAGTCCGGAATTTCCGCATTCCGTGCAGAATAATAAATGCTAAAGAAAAACAGTATTTGCATATAAATTTTATCTTAAAAAAATATTCACGTTGTGTATGTTACCTTATTCGAATTGTTGTACTTGTCAGACGCACGTGTTTCTTTTTCCAACACTTTCCTGAATGTTTTTTGTTTTTTTATCGTTTTGATCATCTTTAGAAAAGTGTCATTGGTCTGTGCGGCTTGTGCGCGCCAAGGGTGTGTATACGTGCATATATATTGAATCGTAAAGTTTCCGTGACGCAGCTTTCGAGTTTCCTCTACGAATCCGGTCTCGGACAATTGGCTGGCCTACTTCATTTTCCTGCTACAGCAGGTGCCGCCCGGGGGAAATCCTTTCGGTATTTTCGGGAGGGATCGAAGTCTCGTCGACGCGCACTTCCACCAACGACAATTTTCTCCGTCACATCGCTCTTTTCTCTCCCTACTTTTCTCACCCCACGCATTTCTTCCTTCTCCATTCCGCTCACTCGCTGGTTTATGCTTCTTGTTTGACTATGACGTACGCTCGGATTCGCGCGCCGGAATGGAATTGTTCCCGGGTCTTGAGAAATGTTTTTGATAGAGGGTATACGAGAGGTTTCTCTCCCGCTCTCTCTCTCTCTCTCTTTTTCCGGCCGATGAAAGAAGTTACCAAATGTCGCCATCGAACGGCGGCGAGAACATTTCTTTTCACCCGTCACATGTCGCGTGAAACGTACACGCCATTACGTCGCGTTCGCGTTAGATTTGTATTTGTAGTTGCAAGTGAAATGTCCGATTTTTCGAATAACTTCACATTTGGGGAATATTTTTTACGATGCCAGAGAGTTCATAACTTTATATTGGAACCGCCACGGTTTTACGATTTTTCGTGAGTTTACGAGAGGAGTACATATGTTTTGAACAAGTGTCGCAAAAATTTGCACAACGAGCTTTTTTAATAACGACAGTCCGATTTTTTTTTTGTGGATTTGACAGTTGTGTAAAAAAATTGATTTTAACACGATAAAAAAAAAATAAATAAAAAAAACAATAGCAAGTAGCACGATGCTCTATCTCGGATCTCTCTTCTCTTGTTTTATCGAACTCTCTCTCTCTTCGAGCGTTCTTTCCTCGTAGACTATCGTTTTGTCTGGCAACTCTGTTTAGCGTCGATCTCCGGAGGCGATTTGCCCCGAGACGCGGAGTAAACTCCCGTTGTTCTCTATTGTCTCGTCGGATTTTCTTCAAAAGTTCTCTCGCCGCGTAACTTCGGGGGCGGAGGAGGTCCTTAACGATTTCACCGGATCGGAAGACGATGGCGAATTTAATGCGGGGATCTTTCGTCGCAGCTACGCTACGTGCCGCGTCGTGAAACCAAAGAGAAGCCGCGTGTTTTTGCGCGTCGTTTTGCCACGACTCGTTTGCATTTCATTGCAGTTTTATGCAGTCGCGGGAGTCGACCGTCTTCTCCGTACGTTTCTCTCCTTTTACGGGGGAAACTCTCTTCTCGTCTGCGGCTTCGACGTCGTTGGATGCCGCTCTATTGAATCAAAATTGATCCGGAAGTACCTCGAATTCGCATCTCGGAGTCCGAGATAAGCGCGGCCGATGGAAATCTCCTTTGTACGGGAGTAAAAATTACATTCGGCGAGTGGATATTCGCTATTAGAGGTCGAACGAAGTTGTTATTTACAAGAATACGTTGTACAAGGGTAAAAAGCCTAAATTGATCGGCATAATACGACGCGCATTAATAAAAAATCGCATATTACATGGTACGTCTAGCAAAGTAGAAGAATATGCGGTGTTTTTATTTTTTTGAGAATTATATTTTACATCTATAATTAAAACACACAATTCTGGGAGAAGTTAGCATTAATGTAAAGTACAATTGATTAATTAATTATTTAACAATCGTGGTTTGATAATAATAAGCGACAAATTATTATGCGGAAATAAATATAATTTATAAATTGTATTTATAAATTGTATTCGATAACGTTTCTCAAAACAAGTAGTTGTTAATTACATTCGAGTAAAATGAAACGTTAACGCGCCTGCGAAAACAGAATTAATTCTTTAAATTAAATATCGCGCCGTGCCATCGTTGCGTTACATTCCGCATTATTTCCCCCAAGTATGCCGCGTTAGTTTAAAATATTCGCCGCGAAATACAAGCGCGGAAGAAGCACGGAAAGAAAGATTCATTTGCACGAATTCGTTCGTAAAATCGTTAATCCGTGAAACACGCGCTCTACTCGCTTAAACGATTCCCGCGATAACGAGTTTTTCCATCCTCCTTCCGTCGTTTGTTTCGGCCTGTCTCGATTTACCAGTTTCTGCCGCCGTCTTCGGAGACTCTCGCAACCGGAAGCGTCGCGCTGCAGTTGTTCCTACCCCGTGTCTCGTTATTATCGTTCCTCGTTTCCTTCCTTCGCGCGCGCGCGTCCTCCGGTCCGAGAGGACCGCATTTGCATGGAGACGAGTCCCCGTTTGCTCCGCTGCAGGGAATCCTTTCAGAAAGGACGCCGCGACGGGGATGAAGAAGTAAAAAGCACAGCGAGCGTTCGGTCGTGATCCGTGCGTAAATATTTTATTTGCGTTTGGATTCTTCATCCCCCGCGCGCATTTCTCTCATCACGAATTTCACGATTTTGCGATCGAACAAATTCGTTGCAACAATAATACCGTGATATTTCGATGCAAAAAAAAAAAAAGAACATTTTATTTTTCTTGATCGTGAAACAATTATTTGCGCAATCAACAGATATTCCATCACGGATATTCTATTATATATTGTATCACTTTTATAACAAAAAAAAAAACATATAAACGCGCGATGTGTATCTCTCTGGAAATATACATTACGCGTGAGATTCGGTATTTAACTTTGGTTTCGCAATTTTCTCTCTCGAAAATAGATTGGCTTTTTGACCTATTGTTTTTTTCTGTCGATATTTAACACAGAATATTATTAAATATTACCGCGGCATTTGACAAAAGTATCAACTTTTCTATATCGCAGTGGATTTTCTATTTTAAGCGACGAGTATATTCCTCTTCTCCGCGTATAGACGTGTATATCAACTATGCATAGAGACAAGGTACCGAAATTAAACTACGCTGTAAGCTACAGCGTGAGAGAGTATAGTATCAGCAAACGCTATTTTTAACGCGTTTCGCGCGCTCGTGAATTGTCATTTTGCATATAGATTTTTATATAAGTTACGTCTCTCTCTCTCTCGACGAAGGTGCGCGCGGAAGATCACTCGAGCGACGAATGATGAGACGCAATTTGGGAAGCTTTGTGAAACATCGATCAGGAGAAGAAAATTGCCGGCGCCGTGGATTTGCATATTCGAAATATGTCGTATGCATATGCAGCAGGATCAAATGCACTCTTGTTTCCGCGATGCACGTCATCCCCGTTCCGCCCACCCGCGCGTTTTCCGCGTTCGCGACCCGACCCGTTAAATTGCATGGACGCGGAAGGAAACCTATACCCTTTTGCCTGCACGCTTTACTGATATTAACTTTGCTTTATTTGTTATGAATATTCAGCGCTCGCGCGCGATAAGCAGTAATCAACTTTCAAATGCAATTTGCGCGGCTCTGCTCCACGTCCGTCAAAATTATCATCACGTGACTAAATAAATGTTCGCGTTACACGACTGTGAACAGACTGTTTGCTCGCTCTAGTAGATTTTAGTTTTTTTTTTTTTCTAATGAGAGAGCAACAAACACGATGTGTTCTTGGTTTGGAGCAATTCCGACACACACGCCGCACGTACGAGCAAACAGCGAGGAGGATGCTTCTTCCTCGTGCAACGATGACAGGGAAGACAAAGGCGGTAAAAGCAAAGAGACAGAGAGACGCGCCGGGAGAGTATCTGGAGGATGTCTAACTAGGAAGGGAGTTGATTTTCAATACAGTCGGTGCTCAACCCCCCCGAGCGTATGATATCGATGCCAGGTAAACAAAAACAGAGACTCGTGGGAGTTTGGCGATAGGGTTGCGAGAGGGAGGATAGTCGATGGGAAAGACCGTCAGGGATGCTGTCTAGTTGCGTCGACGGGTAGGAAAGTAAGGGACAGAGAGAGAGAGAGATAGGAAATGGAATAAGGGAGAGAGAAGTATAGAATACCGACAGTGGAGGAGTTGTCGACAACTAGAGTTGAGGATATGCCAGACACGTTTCCTCTTGGTACCACATCCACGCGCAAGCCTGTTTCTGGATAAATGTACAGAGTGTCGCGATATGAAAGCAGCGCGGTTGTTTTGCTTCCGCGTGGATTTTTCTTCGAAAACTCGGTGGAAGTGTATAGTGGCGGTGGAGAAGGAAAGCAGAGAGGGAGAAAGAGGTTGCCCGGTGGCGCCGAACTAAACTTTCGAATGCGGAATTTGTTGCGATATAAAGGGATTTTCCTCGGGAAAGGGGTTAAGGCGAGTCTCGGGCACGAATAAAAGAACGGTCGATTGTCAGTTATTTACTTTCGCTAAACTACCCTCGCGAAATTTGTCACATATATTCGACGTACCAGAGTTTATGTGCATTTAATATATTATCGTATTATTATTAAGCGAAAGTTGGTATAAAAGCTCGGATTTTAATTGGAATGATATTGAAATTGGAATTATAATATTTTGCCGCGCGAGGAAAAAAAACGAGAGAAAACACAAAGCAGCAGTATAAAATAATGAATTTTAATTATTTCGAGATATTCTATTTTGGAGTAATTCTTTTATTATTAGCAAAAGCCGCAGTTTCGCAGATTTGTTTTTTTTTTTATTTTGCATTCGAAAAATCAAATACTTTTGTTGTTTCTCCGCAGTTCTTCCCGTTTTGTCTTGTTCGGAGCAGTTGAATTCTAGCATGTCACATCTTATAAAGTAGATATCCAATTTCAAAGTACGCGTTCGATGCCGCGGCGGCAGCTACCTTTCTGTTTTACAAACCTTGTTACCCATTGAGTTACCGACAAGTTACAACGATGAACGTCAAAAGCGATTCGGCTCGCTTCGGTTGGAAGAAAAATGAGAAATTACGTCGACGACCGAGGCTGAAAACCGATCCGCTATTCTCCTCTCATTTCCATCGCGAGTTCGAACTCTCCGGCTTATCAAAATTGAACCGAAATCTCGCTCGCTTGTTTCCGTGATCTATCGCGCCGATTTCAAACTGATGAACGAAAAAATTTCGCGAAACGTATGAATGCGCAATGAGAAAAACGCGTACGCGAGAGAAATGCGTATATAGAAGACGAGCTCGTTTGTATAATAATTTAAGACGCGCGCGCGCGCACACACAATGATACAAACTTCTTTATTAGAATTACGAATAAAACGAATTCCGCGTGTGTACGTCGTATACACACGCGTGTATCGAATATAACGCGTTAACGTTTTTCATATTTGAAGGAAGAACTTGAAGTTGTCTCATCTTTTTTTCAGCAGCTGCTGAGAAAACAGTTTTTCGTATAAAATAGCAATCGCGGAAAACGCGAGGCGGACGATTTAATCCTATTTCTTTTCCTCTCCTCTTTCGTCCGCTGTTTAAATCGTTTATCTAACTCCGCGAAAGTGAGCGAAAGAGAGATAAAGAGAGACACTTGATGAGAGCGCGACAGCGCAGTGAAAGATTACACCGCGTAAGATCAGGAAGCTAACGAGCCTCCCCCGTTCGCTGAGTCGATGCCTGTAATCACATTTGAACTTCTAAGGCTCTATAAGCCCTCTTTGAAAGGCAACGTAAGTTTCGTCGCACACAGCGTGAATCTAATCGCGACGCACCGGGATCTTCGCGATAGTTATTGGATTACCGTGAAAATCCCGC
Organism: Pseudomyrmex cubaensis; assembly: GCA_014825685.1. Taxonomy (NCBI): domain Eukaryota; kingdom Metazoa; phylum Arthropoda; class Insecta; order Hymenoptera; family Formicidae; genus Pseudomyrmex; species Pseudomyrmex cubaensis. Next base: position 7,703 of record QVOA01017731.1, on the reverse strand, counting down.
TTTTAATTCGGTTTCACTTAATCAGTCACTTAATCCTTTCTTATACATGACGATGAGAGGTCCCGTGTTCTTTTTTTTTTTTTTTTCTTTTTAATCTCCTCTCGACGTCTCTGTTCTCTTGACGTTGTTATTAGGGAGATCCGCGCTTGTTAGAAATCGGACTCGTGAAAATTAACGAGACAACAACGGCGATTGCCATTAACAATTTTGACGGCGCGCGCATTAATTGCGCCGTGTGATTTATTTATCATCGCGCGCACGCGATAAGGACGACGTGAAAATCGAAATAAAGTGCATTATGCAACTGCATCGAATTGTGCTAAATTATTCGACGTTACATATGTAGAGCGAGGTTAAATCCGGACATTGCGGGTCGCGTAATGTAGCGCATCTCTCCTCGGGTGACGGGGCTGTGGCGCGGCGGAAACATCACGATCTTCGATAGCTCGACGAATCAAAACCGCTAAATGTTATAACATTTATTGCCTACGGGATTTTAAGCGTGAGAAATAGCGTGCCGCAGGTGAGCAATAAATTGATGCGATTGCGCCGTTATTACGAGCCGATATCGGCGATCATCAGACTTTAAATCATAAATCTTGCATATTCGCGTGCTCATATATTTTGTTGGTGAAACAAAATCTTGTCACTCGATCGATCGTGTCGATTGGGGGTGAGTTTGAGTTGCTGGGAAAAAACATTTTAGTTGACAATTACGAAACGCATTTATAAAGAAAGATATATCGTATAGGTTCGTGTGGTAAAATTTACTTGTACATTATCGTGTGGTCGCGATAAAAGGAAATAGATGACGAATACGTAAACCCGTTCGTACGTCTAAAACGAAACTGTTCGTCCATAAAATATATCGGCTGAGTTTAGTGTGCCGGTGTCCGGTCAACGACATGTCTGGACGCGCAGCCAAGAAGGAAGAAATGCATTACGCGCGCGCATAACAAGCAGGGTCAAGTGAAGAGATCTCGGGAGTTCGACGATTCCGACCAATCGTATCGGTAGGCGAGGCTTTTATATATATATATGTCTACTACGGCGGAATAAATTCTCGGGGAAATATTTGTCGAGCTCTCTCTTGCCGCGCGACGAAGAGAGAAAATATCCGTATCTTAGATATACGAAATAAGTCTACGTGCGTAGCCGTGACCTAAGTCCTTGAATAAAGCTTTTTCTTCCGAACGAGGGAAAGAAAAAAAATATTGATCTACACAGAGAGAGAGAGAGAGAGAGAGAGAGAGAACAGTGCGTTGGCACGTGAAATTACGTCGGCGTTTCGTTCAGAAGTTGACGCCGACGCGAAATAATGATTAATCTTTTATTGCACGATCGAGGCGTTCGAGAACTACTCTGGATGATTTCCAAGTTGAAGGTGTTTTCGCGTGTGTTCCGCGTTTCAAAAGTTTTCCCGTGAAAGATGCGTTAGCATTAATCTTTCATACTTCGATATCAAAGCTAATAATCCGAGCGAGGGAATCTCCGAGTGGAAATCGGTATCACTTACAGGAGCATCGCATTTTTGCCGTCACGCGGAAGATGTTCCCTTCCCGAAGGAAGAAGGTGCATTAAGATACTTGAGGGAGAGAGGCGCTCTTCAAAGTGCCGACTACACGGTTGGCAGCAAAGAGCGACGCGTTCGTATCATGTTAAAGAGGACTTAATAGAGAGTGATTTTCCTCACAGTAAATATGTTTATGATATAGCTTCAAGAGCGGCTCGGCAAAAAAGAAAGAGAGAGAGAGAGAGAGAAAGAGACGCTGACATAATCCTCCCTCGTTTATCGTTGCAATGGGTAGGGCAACGCGCGAGAAACACCGCACCGATAGGAGATAACACACACTTGCGTTTCGGTAAAAACGCGCTGCGCACGCCACGCCAAGTCTCTCCCTCGATCTCTCTCGTCTCGGGGAATTACATCGGAGTATCACATCGGCGTATCGGCGGAAGTGGAATTTCCTTCCGACCCGTACACCCGCGCGCACACACAAGTGGAGAAGGTATCGATTAGTCAAGACCCGTGCGCGCCCCGCGCGCACGAAGTTGCATTTTTCTGCACGGAAAAGCACGCGTTCTCGCGACGTGCGACGCTACGTGCGAGATATTAAGCTGCCCTTTGCGTGTACGTCCGCTTTCTTTATGGGTATCGGGAACGATAAAAGAAAGGCGAGCGGCGTGGCTCGCGCGCGCGAGATTGGAAAACACGGAAATTTATTATTCCGACATTTAGAGCGCGACAAAGGGGAATTGAATTTCACCCCCTTTCCCCTCTGACGCCCTTTTTTTTTCCCACTGCGTTCGTTTCTGCAGCGGCAATTTGCATATTTTCAAGCGACTGCGATGAATATCCCTCGTCTCGTTGTTCCGCGACGCGCGCTGCGATGTCAAGTTACGTATCGGCGGGAAAATAATTGAATATTCAAAGAAATTTGAAGAGACAGTCGAATTAATAGAACGGATCGATTTTCCGGAGTGAGAAAAATACGCTACGCAAATTGTGTGTATGTGTGCGTGCGTGTGTATAAGACGTTGTTATCAGAAATCGATCCGCAAATACCGGAGAGAAGGATTATTCGCCGCGATAGCGGGCTCGTGTTTCGGCGGCCGATACGTTTGGAACGTCATCGCGCGAAAACGCAGTTATTCCGGCACGATTCCCGCAGTAACGGCCAAATCAGGAACTCTAACTCAATTACCGCGGATTAATTGATTTACATATCTAATCTCGCGTGGTGTAGCCGCGCGACGTAAGCAAATCCGGAATTTCCGCAGCGTTTGCGGAATTTGAACGCGTCGAATTGAGCGCCCGCTACGCGCTTATATAAGATCGTCGGGATCAAAGTTGTTGGTTATTATTATGGGAGAAGCGAATCTCCTCTCTCTCTCTCTCTCTTTCTCTCTCTGAGTCAAATGACGCGCGTGCGTGCGCTCCGCGAGAGAGAAGCGTCAAGAAATTTAATTAGGATCTCAACTTCGCGCAGTGAATACGCGCTCTTTGCGTGTGTTACGATAATTATTGTAACGTAAATTAATCCATGGGGATAATTACTTTCGTTACGCATCGGGTAATAATCAACTAACGGGCGATAATAACGTAGCAACACGGAGTCAAACGCGATTATCGGGTCGGGGCCCTCGCAACTATACAACGTCGAAAAACACGCGCACGTTAAAGAAATTAAATCTGACGCGAAATATAAAGCATTAAACTCCGTAATGATGTTTTAATGGAGAATTCGGTTTGACGTGGAAACATTGCGTTTTCGCAGCCACGTGATTTCTGCGATAATAATCGTTGGACGATATCGGATTAGGTTCGCGCGCTTATAATCGCCATGCATGTTCCCAGTGAAATATTTTCATCCGCGCTCGAAAACCCCTCGTTGCCATATAGCGAATATATTATTTGCCAGTTGCGCGACCATAGTAATAATTGCGAATAAATTCACCGGCAATCGCCGTTTGTCACATATGCGTCGAAATGTATACACAGAGCGCGGGACATCGCGTGTTTTTTCGCGAGAGAATCGAAGATTGCGCGGGGAGAGAAGGAAGGGGATGGGAAAGGTTCAGCGGCCTCTCGCGAAATCGCTCGATTTTCCCTCGTTACTTTATCAAAGTTTCTGTGCTCGGGGGTTTCTCTCGTGTCTAGGCAAAATAAACCGGTGTTCGAAGGAGATCCTTAGGCAACCGATGCAGAGAGGGAAAAGGAGGAAAAAGGGGGACGCAATAAAGCGGTAGCTCAGAATTTCACGTTATCCTTCTTTTATCTTCTAGATTATTAGCCGGTAAATTTTTTTTTTAAATTAAGACGGCGGGCTGCGAGATAATATTTTGTTTGAAGGGCGCGAGACAAGTGCCGACGACGAAGACGCGGCGCGCGCTCTAGCCCTCGGCGTTCCGTATATACGACGACGTAATTGGAGGAAATTAATTAACGGTCTATAAGCGCGCGAGGGCGGCGCCGCTCACGTGGTACATGTGTCTCGCGCGTGTGCGCGCGCGTACGAAATTCACGTGCCACGGGGGACGTTTACGGAGTACTGATGTCCTTTCGTGGTACAGCACACAACGACCGTATCCTCCCCCGGTACGTCGAGCAACAACCACAAAGCAGTTGTTGCCGCGAATTACGAGGCGTATACACGTTCCTGGGAATTCTATCCCCGCGCGCGCAAATGCCGCAATGCGCCGCCGTCACCCCCGCATTTAACGTTAACGCGCTGATTACAATCGTGTGATATTATCCCGCGGTTGTGTTGGTTTCTTTTATTTTTTTTTTTACGGAATATAAAGCGAGCGATAAATGGAACAATTACGACTGGGATCGTAATTGTGGCTGCGAGCAAATTTGGAACATTTATTTAGCGCTAAACTCTAAGTAGGTAGGTAATAAAGAAATAAAAGTTAGATTACGATTAAAAATATTAACGAATATATCAACGGACTTCTTTTTTAATCAGAGTTAATGATCGTTGAGTGACGGAAAAAGCGGGAAAATAATAAAGGGTTAAGTAAACGAGAAGTGAGTCTCGAAAGTACATATCTGACGATCTTGTTCCTCCCTAAAACCAACTCCTGTGTTTAGCTCGCACGTATAAAAGCGTTGTCGTTGTGGCGGTCGCAGGTGACCGTAAACTGCGCGACCGTATGGCGAATGCGTTGAGTGCATACAAGCGTTAAATTCGCAGGACGTGCGACCTTAACGGAGGTGGTCATTCCGCGGCTTTGCCGTGGATTAACTCTTAAGTTTTAGCGCGACATACAACACACCGGGGGAACCGGGGAACAACGACATCCGATGTTCCCTTTGAGAATTTCTGTTAAGCTCGCGTGCGCGCTTCCGCACAAACGGCCCACTTCCGACGTCTCTCTCTCTCTCGAGAGGGAGAGAGAACCGCCGGCGCAGAGTCGCCTTTGTTACATCAGAGGACACAGACGCCAGGTTAGCCTTTGGCTCTTGATTAGCAGAGCGGATTACAACTCGCCCGATCGAGCAGTACATTTGACCGGTTTTAGGGGAGACGCGCACACGCTTGAATGGCGGATTTAAATTAACAAGCGTGGGAAAATGAGAGGAGAGAGTCTCGCAAGTCACCGGGTAAAACACGAATTTTCGCGCTGTGAATAACGAACTGTGTTTATATACGAAGAAGAGACAGAAAAAGTAGGTTAGCTCTATTTAACCTTCAATTAGACGAAAAGACCAAGAAGAGAAATTTTAAAATCGTCAAGAAGAATCTTCTTCTCGCGCGGCGGATCCACTCGATAAATCTTAAATTTAAATTAAGTACTTGAATTAAATGGAATTTTCAGAAAAACTCTCCACCCTCCCTCTTTCTTCCCCCTCCCTTATTGGTTTTATGTAGGTCAAATATAATTTCGATAACATGTTAATTACAGTAAAACGTCACGGGTAAAGCATCCGATTATACATTTTTGTTCATTTGCTTTACAAATTCGCTCTGACTGAATTATTATAATTCGCCGCCGGTTTCAGATGAAAGTAGCATTCTCTATTCCATTATGTACCCGCGCTGTGGCCATAAATCACATCCACCGGTACAATTTGCACTATATTAGCATACAAATTACCATAACGTCGGTATTCCCGACGACGGCGACGGCGACGACGGACACTTGCGCGCGGAATTTCGACAAAGATAAAAAAAAAAAAAAAAAAATAAAAAAACAGATAAAAAAAATAAAAAAACAGAACGTTCGTCACGTTGCGGATTTCACGTATAACGGTGTATACACACTCTTCTATATTCGCGCAATGTGTAATTCACGTAAAAATGCAACGCGCGCATCGCAATAAGCACCGCGGCGCGTCGCAGTTTATATTCGACAGACGCTCAAATTGCTCGCGCATAATATTACGGAAGATTGTAAAAGAGTGCAAGCACGCTGCTGCCTTTCTCTCTCTCTGCAAACATTACGCTATTCAATATTCCAAATGCGTTGTCGCGGAAAGCATGCGAAAACACACGCCACTTTGGATCCTTTGAAGGCTTGGTGTGTTCGATGAACCTCTGTTAAAACAACGTAACCCGTTGGGCGACGGTCCAACCCCAATCAACAGCGTGTTTTCGAATTTTCCCATGCTCGGCGACGGGAAAATATGCTTGTCGTATGCATGCGGTGTCGTCGCGCGGAATTCAACGCAAAATAAGAGACGAAATAAAAAGCGACGACGCGTTTGTTCGTTCGTTCGTTCGTTCGTTCGCTCGCTCACGTGCGCGCGCGCGCGCGCGCGCCTTGCCGAGATCAAAACTAATTTATTGCCCGCGGCACGCGAGAACCCTCGGCTTTTCTAGATCGAAGGGCGGATACGACTTAAGTGCTTTTATCAAACGTCCTGCATTACGGTGACAGATCGTTCGCGCGCCGTTATAGCATTCGCGCGATCGCGCACGAAAACTTCGAATTTAAGAGTATGCGAGTGCTTTCGCACAGTTTCGTGACCGTAAACGAAGGCGATATAAAGTTGCCATACCTGAGTGTAACTGGCGTAATTAACGGTCCAGATGAGACGGTGTTTGTCAGGAAAATAATCTTTCTCTATTTCTTTTTCTTTTTTTTTTTTTTTTGTAAAATTTTAAGAAACACGCAGCTAAAAGATTGCATTGAAAACGTTACTTGTTTCATATTACTTACATTTTTGTTTTTTTTTCCCCGTACAAATGGCCTGTATTTTTGTTGGAAAAAAATTAATGTCGCTCGACCTTTATTCTTTCCAGTTTGTAGAGAATTTTTTTCAATTTTTTTTAAATATTTTGGCTAAGGGTTAAATGAAATTGATTCAGTTTGTCCATCTCCTCTTTGTATAGAAACTTTCTATTTGCGGGGATCGTTTTTCCTGTCACTACTGTTGTAACGCGCTGCCATATAACGAAGTTGCACTCTCTCTCGTCGCGTGTACGGACGATGCGCACGCATTATTCTCCGTTATGCGTTTGTCGCATAGCGCGGAGTGCGATAGAATTAATTTTAGTACACAAAATACATTTGACAGCCTAGAGAGAGAGAGAGAGAGAGAGAGTTCACCGCGAATAAAAGCTTTAATTTATTTTACGCGAAATGTTCGCGCAATAGAATTTGGCAAAATAATAAATATCCTGCCGCCTCGCGCATATCGTAATACAACCGGCGCGTGAAATGCGCGGGAGAGATACAGAGAGATAGAAAATAAAGAGAGAAATATGCACGCTTCACCCTGTGGCCTTGCATGGAATACCCATATTTTCACTCCGATGGCACGTTCTCTTTCACAACAACTTAGCGTAAATGAGTATTTCCCGTGATCAATTTATATTTTAAAACAGTATATACAGCGTCGAAAATGATAATGGAAGTTAAACACTTTTGTTTGATTTTCATTAACGACCGTGTGTGCGTGTGTACGCAAAAATTAACATTTTTGACACACAACAGAGTAGTGGATTATTAATAAAATCGCACCTGTATCATATCACTCCGTCGTCAAAACCGGCGATAATACACACGTAAATCAATCTGAGCGAAAACATTATTTGGAGAGGAAATGTGGGGGGAGGGGAGGTGATATATATGCTTTCTCTTTCAAAAACATCCACTGTATATATTTTTGAAATTCATATTCTATACATATACATAATGTCTTCCCGAGAGTGAGACAAAACTCGGCGCGTTATGTGTATATATATATATAT
>QVOA01017730.1:0-23458 GCA_014825685.1 Pseudomyrmex cubaensis | reverse complement strand
CGGCACCCCATATTACTTGTCTTAGATACTTCCGTGACAGTGTACACGCCGCGCATGCGCGTGCAGCCTCTCCAATATCGGAACACTGCAGTCCACGATCTGGCATTAGTCCCTCCTTTACCTCCGTGGGGTGCATCATATCGTGCGGCTCTAAGGGAGATCTCTCGAAAATCTCTGTTCTGGCTGCTGTTACTACCCGCGTCGTTTTCTTTCGCCATCCGAGATCGAAGGAGAACGGTATGCAACGGTTAGTAGCAGCAGCAGCTGAAATAGAAAATTGGAAAATATTCGGAAAAACATTTTCCTTGGAGCCGCACGATGTAGCGCATCCCTATGTAGGAATTCCTTATATAAATAATGAAAAATCATACGAACCAGATAAAAATGGAAGTCATACAGAAAAAATTGAGGAAATACTAGAAGAGTTCGCTGAACTTTGTCTAGACGTTCCGACAGATAAATACGTAGACGAAGCCCGCACGTGGTCTACGTGTTCAAAGTTCGATAAGGTTGAGCTTTATGACTACAAAAAAAAAAGAACAAATGCGTATTGGTGGTCAGATGAGATAGCGGAGCTCCGAAGAAAATATATCAAGCAGAGGCGGATATATACAAGAGCAAGAAGAAAGAAAAAAGAGGAAGAAGTATCTCAAATTAAGGAGAACTTAAATGCTATTAAAAACACGCTTAGAACCTTTATTAGAAAGGCCAAAGAAATTGTGAAACAACCTATAAAAATAGCCGCCAATAATAAGGAAGTATTATCATTAGATAGCGCCATCATCTCCAAAAGGGAAACCAAAGAACTCACGAAACAACCTACACAAATTGGTGTTAGTCATAAGGAAGTATCATTAGATACCATCATCTCCAAAAGGGAAGCCAAAGAAGTCGCGGAACAACCTACACAAATTGATGCCAAATATGCCAATATTGAAAAATTACTTAAATTTAAAATGTGTACTCATGCAACTTCGTGCACATATTCGACAAGAAAAGATCGCAACCCAGTTTTGTATAAGTATTATTTGTTTACAGAAACTCTCAGATAGTTTACAGATATTAAAACTTTTACTTCCGTCGTTCCCGAAACCGATGGCTTATAAGCTAATCACACTCGAAAGCATCACTGTATTGGAGATACCAGAAGAATTAAAGTTGTGGATCATGAGTAAAGTTATTGAACTGTATTCATTCTGCAATTATTTCCCGTATGTGACACTTATATAATTATACATAAAAAACGCTATTATGTTAGATTTAAACGTAGTTTGGATCTTTTGTATATTATAGGTTTCTAAATCAGTCTGATGGTCTCATTATGTTCTTGTGTATGTTATTTCTATCTCTATTGGTCACTTTTTTATGTATTAACTTTTAAACTGCAATTATATTGCAATATTATATCGAGATAACAGTAACTGCAACAAAAAATTTTGCTGTTTTTAGAAAATTGAGACCCCTAGCAGAGATTTCTTTGACTATTTTATTCTAAAAATTGCTTATCTATAAATACCAAACAGTAAATACAAAAATAAATGTAAACTACTAATTGTTTGATTGGTATAACAGACAGATCCACTACCACCTTATTGCTATTATAAAAATGCTTTGAACTGTTATTAGGGAAGCTGAAGATGATGCAGAAGAAAATGCTGTACACAAATTACCACCTGGAATATTGTTATCAGAAAATTTCTCAGAGATAAAAAACCATAGTAGAAAAGTAGTTGACAGAATCAGTCCTCATTCTCTGAAAAAACGAAAATACGTATGCTGGACTTACAATGCTCTGCGTAGTTACGAAAGGATCATTGAGATCTTGAGTCGACTAACTCGTCATAAGAATTAGTCACTTATATATAAGTTTTGCATATTGTGAAACATTAAGATATGAGGCATTAAGCCAATGTCTTACTCCACAATGGAGCATCTTTATTATTATCAATGACATGTTAACAATAATGTAACTGAAGTGCCTGTAATTATAAAGTATATTACTTTTTTCGATACAAGAGAGACAGTGCACTTTGCGTGAAATAAAAGTTTTAACTACAATCTTTGCAAACTGCCATTATGCTATGTTTACATATCATCGCAAGTCAGTCGTACGCAGACAGAAACAATTTTATATATATATATATATATAAATAGTTCTTATTTATTTTTATAGATTTAAGCAAGTTGTTTACGTGCACTAATTCATATTTTAGAACAAGTAATCGCGCTTTTTTCTGTCTTTTTTTACTCATATCTCGCATATCATTGATATAAGTATATAACAGTATACATAGTTAGAAAGTTAACAGCTTTTCAAGGAAGGGATGAAGTTAAACAGGAAGTATTTAAAACGTCCGTCCTTTCGATATTATTTGGATGGAAGATAAAGCGTGTCCCGAAGTCAATAGTCGACTAGGCCTCTATATAAAGAGAAAATAATACAATTAGTAGCATATAAAGCACTTTCTTTTTTTTGCACTGACATAAATCAGCATTTTTTTCAGTTATAAGTTGCTACTAATTCATGACTACATTTACATGGCAATCGTACTAGTCGTTTGACCGATGCGATTCAACACAAACTACACGATAATCAAACCACAAAATCAGATTATCGTTGTCATGTAAATGTAGTCAGATTTCTTCTTTGTATTTTTTTTATAGGATTATAAATAGAGATAATACGGCATTTTTTAATTTAAATTGTCGGATTAATTGCAATTGACTGAACTTTACCGACTGCTCTTTGGACTTAACGAACGGTGCGGCGAATCTCTGTATCGTCTACGTGATTCAGTCCTACTTCGGTCACGATCACTGCGTCGGTCTCTCTCTCTGTCTCTCTCCCGTTCACGATCACCATCCAAGTCCCGTCTCTCGCGACGCACAGCAAAGTGCCTTGGACTACGACTGGGAGTTGGCGAACGAGACACAGAAGAACGAGTGTCAGAACTGTGACCCTCATATCGATGTCTTCGCTCTCTTTGTCTGAAAATCATAGAATTAATATTACTATTTAGATGAATAATAGAATTTTAGATGAATACTGCTTGATGAAAACTAATACTGCGTGTAAAAAATCAAGCTGTGTGTACAAAAAATTACTTTCTACGAAGCTTCAGAGACATTTCTCGAATTTCGTCTTCCCGATCTTGTCTCTGTTGCTCCATTTTCTCAATTCTTAACTGTTCTGCTTTTTTGTCAGCTTTATCTAAAATAACATATTTTATCATAAAATAGTTATTTTTATAACATAGCTTATTTTTCCAAATGTCAGCTTATTCACATTTAAATAAATAAAAATAATCAACTCTTACACTGTCTGTTTAGCAGGGCCTGCATTTTTTTCTTAAGCCGCTCCTGAGGTGTGATTTTCAATGACTGAAAAAGATAAACTCTTAAAAATCTATAAATCGATATTACACTGCTGATGTAACTTAGCCCGTAATATGCACATTGTCATGTACATATGACACTGACTTGTTATTACCAGGTATAGAATACAACTAAAGATAATCATAAAAAAAAAAAAATTGATTGTTTCTTCTATTGAATGACTAGTGAATACACGAGCAAATTAAAAAAAAAGGAGATTAAACGAGTTAAAATTCGTTGCAAAATTAATACTTTTAAAATAGCATAGCACAATGTGAACTTTATATTTTTTTGTGTCTAACGCTTTGTTGAACTTGCTCAAGAAAACATTTAAAAATAAAATAAGAAATAAACTCATGACGTCAAACACGTCAACTGTAATACAACGAAAACGAGAAATGCCTGTTGAGGCTCCTCGTTCTGATGGTACTTATATAGACAAGCATGTTCTGTCTTTATTCTCTGTGCGTTAAGTGACTAAGAAAGCGTTACGGTTCTTACTGACTTTGTGTCCGCCACCAGAATTTGTACTTAACCCTGCTTTTGGCTTGTTCCTGCAATAATTCAGAGAAAATTCGAGTCCATCTAAAAACTATTCATTTGTATTCCAACTATTTATTGTTTAACGTTTACAAAGTGTGCTTACGTGCTTGCGTTAGTCATCGGTGTCTTTGGTAATGTTGGATTGGATTTTACTTCGTTATCAGACAACTCTAGTTCAAGACTTGATGACTTTCCACGTCGGCCATAATACCTGCAAAACAGGTTATACATACATCACGTAACATTAAAAAACAAAAGAACAAACAATTTTTAACCTCGGAAGTGCTGGCGTCTTATTGTCCTCGCTCCGTGATCGTTTCAAACTAGATTCACTTCTCGATCTTGATCTGGATCTTGTTGGAGACTTCGATCTCGAACGCGATTTCGACTTTGACTTTGACGGCGAGTAACGTCTTTTTCGATAGCTGTCTTTTGAACGACTTCTGTTACGCGATTTAGATCTCGATCTCGATTTCGACTCACTGCTTGATGATGAAGTTCTTGATTTCTTTAAACGCGAACGAGATCTCGTTCTGGACCGTGTAGTTGAACGAGTTCTAGACCGACCGATACTTCTACAGCGTGATTTACTACGCGTTCGTGACCTGCGTCTAGATCTGCTTCTTGTTCGGGATCTTATGTACTTTCGCGGTCTCGAGCGTGCTCTTCTAGATCTAGAACAAGATACAATTCGAAACACGTTAGATTGCAAACAGTACTTCGAGTTAAAGACTGTGTTGGACAAGATTGAAAGGAAAATCTTGTGATAAAATTATACTTTGTCCGTTATATTTTGTGTTTCTTTTGCAACTTACCTTACTCTCGAGCCACTCCGTTTGCTATCTCGTGATCTGTATGACTTTGTTCTACTAACAGAACGCGAACAACTTCTTGATCTAGACTTGGATAATTTTCTACTGATGGTTCTATCATTGAAGGCAGGACTGTCCGACCTTCGTCGTCTAAGATGCGAATAATTGACTTTCCTCGAGCTCGATGAAGATACATGCGATGTGCTGCCGTGAGTTTCTTCTTCCCCGCCGAAGCTCGTAATGTAAGTAATCTGACCTGTATTAACGGGCGATGCAGATCGCGATCGCGATTTAGAAGACGATTTTCTATAAGGATTATATTCGGGACTCTCTCTGGCTGCATAACTAAAGAAAGAAATTACATTCCTAAGACAATAAGCAATTGTATCACCGAGACAACAACAAAAAAAGTGCAAATAGCCGTTACCTCGGCGGGCTCATAACACGACCAATCATTTTTTTTTCTCTAAACGCACGTCGCTCCCTACGCGATCGTCGACCCTATTTGAGAGAAAAAAAAAACTATATACTATAAGATTGCGTGTGCATGTATTGCTAAAAACTGATATTTACCGAATACATAGCTTTCTCTTCTTCCTGTTTACGAGCTTGTCGTAAAGTTTCTGCTTCTTCAAAATCTTGAGTTAAAAAGCTAAAGTAATCCTGACCTAAAAGGCCATACTTTTGAGCTACTAAATTCATTTCGTGCGCCTGAGATGCTTCTATTTGTGAGACATCTACACATATGTCTAGAAAAAGGGATATCGCATATCAAAAAATTAATATTTTCTTCTTTCGACTCATCTAATGGATCTTGCACACAGAACGCGTGAACGAGTCATGCGCTAGTCAATCATCGTCGTCTCGCTTTTTTCCATATAGAAAACTATACCTAAATCTATATCACTATCTTCGTCATCTCCTTTGTCTTCTGAGGCAGTTGAATCAACTGGTTTCACTGTCTCAGGTATTGGCTCTTCCGTTTCATAATTATATCCGATAGCTGCAGTGTTTGCAGATTTTTTCTTATCTTTTGCAGAATCTAATTTTGTGGACGAACCGAATTGTTCCTCTAGATATATTTGATGAAGGAACTTTTCTTCAGTCACTAAATATAAAAAGATTACATTATTATTTAGAGAGAATTTTTAACCACATTATTTAGAGAGAATTTTTTAACCTTTAGAGAGAATTTTTTTAACCACAAGAGCGAAAAAATGTCTTAACGACAATTTACTATGTAGCTGCTATAAAACAAAAAGAAAGTACAAGCAACATACCGCCTAGAAACTCGTTTTGTACGATTATACGATAGCGTTCATAATTGATATGTCTGTCTTCACTTGTCAGAGCAATATCAACATCAATTGTATCAGGTGCTTCAGGTATCCAATCCAGATGTGCTCTCACATCAAAACGATCTATAAGATTATCTTCATTGCCTTGCCAAGGCATCCTACAGAATAAAATTTATTTTCCTAATATTTTTTTTTTTTTTTTGACTATACAGCAACACACCGAATTTAGTAACTGTTTCTGTGAAATTAACTAGTTATATTCCAAAATTCACAATCACTTACATGTTTGCAGGACTGTCACCTGCAGCTGCTATTGCTGGATCTAAATGTATTTTGCAAGGCCTGCCATGTAATTGGAGAAATTGTGTAGGATCTGATTTCTAAAACACCGATATAAAAAAATTAAATTCCACATATATAACGGTCGCTTACTTTATTTAAAATATTTTGAGACCTATATATATACAAATACATATTTGTGTCAGTAATTTTTGTCTTGTAATTAAAGTTTAGAAGGGAAAGAAATGAGCACAACGAGAGCAAGGTCTATCAAAAACTGTTAATTAGAAAAAAGAAAAAATAATTGTGTCGTATAACAAAGGTCAATTGTCAGAAATAGAAAAAAAAGTGGTTTGCCGTCATTCGTAAAAACCAAATTAACATGACACACAAAGTCTAAATTACGCAAGGAAAATACGATATATGCGCGTATCGCGTGTTTTTGCGTTCTTACGATTTTTTCATAATAATCCCGTCGACGTTCCGCTCGGCGACGATAATCGACTAACATCCCGCGGATCTTCTTTTCCTGTTTGCGAGCTTCGTGCCACATTCTGCCGCCCGTTTTCTTCACGGAGAAACTCATTTTCCACCGGGGATTAATTACACGCAACTAACTCGACGCGAGTGCCATCCGATCGGCTGTAATTGTTAAAAAATTGAAGCGCTAGTAATTGACAAGCTATCCTCTCCCGCGAGTATCCGCGAAACGGACAATTGGCGGACATGGCCGATCCGCCGATGGCGGACATGTTATCTCGCCGATTCAGATATAATATATACGTCAAATATCTATCAGATGTTTAGTAGATTTAAAATCTATACGTCACGTCACATATGCTGTAGATTTCCAGCCTTAGCTGCGTTCCGTTTCACGCATATGCGCGCATTTATCTATACAATACGTAACGTGTACTGTAAAATTATGCGGAACGCAGCCCTTGTTTCTTTCTCCTCTAACAAAACTTTAAACAAGCGAAGGTTAAAGAGGTCACTACTCACAAAGCTCGGCTGAAAGAGACGCGATAACCAATCACTTTTCGCGAAAGGTAGAGTACGTAGCATTTGTTAACCAATCAAGACAAAAGAAAATCTTTGCTCTTGTCCTGATTGATCAATGAAACCGCCGTTCTACAGACCAATAGGGTTTCGAAACGCCGCAAGCTCTGCGCGCGCGTATTTTATCATCGAGGCGCGAGAACTTGAAGCTTCCACATACACAGAGGGAACAGTAAGCGACGCGACCACGAATCTCTCTCAAATCGAAGAAAACAAGAAAAATATTACACGTGAGTTAATTATTCTTAATTACAAAAGTAGAGTCCAGTTGTCTTCTTACGTTTAACAAAATTGAAGCTTTCTTTATTAAAACTTTAATTCGATATTTTCGATGTTCTTCCTGATCTAGATATATATTTGTGAAAACATTTCTACTACTTGCTCTCACATCTCTCGGTGGTTTCGCGTGGCATAAAAAACGGAGCAACGGGAGAAAAGGTAACAACAAAAGGTGAAGATGCTTTTGTTTATTATTAACCTTATGTAATATTATCGTTTCAAATTTTCAATTACATTATTATATATATATATAATAATTATTATAATAATCATCATAATAATGTTATGACAATGTATACACGTTAGATACAAGTTCCTTTTTCCGGTATGGAGTTTTGTTAATTATTATTATTTTTTTTTTTTTCACCATAATACATCAGCTTTTTTGCTTCTTAATTCACGGGTTTTTTTTTTCTCTTTCTCTCGCTTTTTCTCTTTCTTTCTCTCACTCACTCGCTCACTTCCACACATAATACGTACACGCACGAACACAAGGACACGTACACGCGCGCATTCTCTCTATTTCACTCTCTCTTCCGTTCGCCGCATTCATTCCTTATAATTTTTTTTTTTTTTTTCTTGTCCCGATTGGTGTACGCTGGTCGCTGAACGGAGACATCAAGACAATCATGTATCATATCATCACCTCTCATGCTATTTAATTCTCAAAGGACGCTCGCACTTCGCCTCTCAGGCGCATCAGTCGTATTATAGTTATATTTGTTTCTGAACACAATGCTTTTACACATGACGTTAGGAGAAACTTAGGTTTATTTTTATTTCTGCCGTAGCAACATGTTCCAAAAGGATTCGAAAATTACAACAAAAAAGAATCGCGCGCGCATCTCCGAGCGGACTTTTTCAAAGCGCCGCTCGCGCACTTTCTTCGCTCTACGCACTTTGCAGGCTGAGAGATTGTACGCGGGACTAACATGATTGTTAGAAAAAAAAAGTCACGGCTTCGCTCAGCAGAATTCAGAGCTAATTCGAGCGCTTCACGCTGCGCTTTCGGCAGCTTTAAATCTTTCTGCTGAACGCTTTTTCTCTTAGGTTGTGTTGTTATGCAGCGCATTACGCTTTTTTTTTTCTATAAGCGTACGTACACACACGTACTTTTGGTTTCGCTGCAAAACACGACGATCGCTTAACAAACAAGTTGGAAAAGTATAAAATAAACCGCCGAAAAGATCGTTCAGCAGAAAATCTTAACAGCTGCGAAGCAGTTTCGTTCTGCCGAACGCTGCCCAACGATTCGTACACGGAAGAAAGATTGTTCGTCACGGTTGTTGCGACATTGAAATCTTCTATTGCCCAATTTATACTTGTTGGAACCTTCCAAAGATACATATTCAGACAAATATATACACACGTGTATAAATAAATAAAACTTGTGCAATGAATTTATATATTTTGTCCGAAAAAAGATATATACAATATACATAGAAAAAACGGATGTTTATATACATCTGCGTACATATTCTATATGTATACACACATGTATAGAGAGGCATATAGTTTCCGTTATTACTGGCGGTAAACTGAAAATCAACAAGTTTACATTATACAATTAACACGGTGTAATAATTTTAAGTTACTGTCAGTAATGACGGAATCGGAGGGAGGGCGTAATAATGTATACTGTATATATATATATATATATATATATATATGTATATATATATAAATTTTACAAATACAATCGATGAGAGAGAGGAAAATGTAATATACTTGAAACAATGAAAATGAGCTGGCGTACACACGATCTGAACATTTGTCTTGGGCAGTAGACGGCTGAGAAATTTCGAATGCTGCTTTCGCATTTTTATAAATCGTTTGCGAACAGTCAAACAATATGCAAAAATATCGCATATATGCGAGTGCGTCGGTTAACAAATATCGTCTAGAATTAATAATATTCAATTGTTTGTCGCTCTCTTTCTCTCGTGAACTCTAAAAAATTCGAGACAAGTCAAATCTCACTTATTTACGTGAAAAACAAAATCACATACGTCGAAATGCAATAATAAATCGTTTGGAACATGAATCACGGCCGGTTCTTACGCTATTAAATGTATACATTTCTGTTGTCTGCTAATTGGCTTAAATACTTTGCATTTTGCGACAGCTGTTGAGTGGACAAATTCATTTCCGGGATGGTGGTGAGACTCTCGAACTCAAGACTACAAAAACGCGCATATATCGAAAAAGAAAAGCGAAAGGAATCCTAACGGGAATTCTCGTCTCCTGCTCGTCGGGCCTTTTTCTTCTATTGGCTGAGACTACTGAATGTAAGTAAACGCATTTTACCGCGTTCGTGCGCAAATAAACAAGAAAAGTTTTTTATTCGCATAGCTACGTGTTATCGGCACGCTCGTTTTATTAATTCGCTTGTGAGATTTTTTGTTTGAGGATTTCACACTGCCGTTCTTTTTTTTTTAATGTTATTCGCCGATGTACGAGAGAATTGTTTCCTACCCGCGGCTTCTTTACGCAACGCTTGAGAAAAAAAATTGTCTTTCAAATTTTACATTCGTCCGAACGCGCCAGTTTTCCTCCTCTCGTTCGTGTGTGCAAGGTCGGCGGTTCGTTTACAGTTTCGCTAAAAGATGTACCGTTATCAACCAATCGATTAATTTGCTACGGGTAAACGATAATAATTCATTCAGTTAAAATCAACAATCGTCAAAAGAAGAAACAATGCGCTTCGATGCATTTATCAAACGCGTCGCTGTGCCCAGGAGTCCGTAATATACATAAGTCGGAATTGTGCATATAACTTCTTTCCGGCATTCTCTCACGAGGAAGACCGGTTTCCAGTATTAATTTGCGTAATAATAATAATAATAATAATAATAATAATTGCTCTCGCGGGGTACGAACCATCCGATGGAAAGACTATATTTTTACAAGTGGTTATCCTGTCGCGCGCAACGTTATCGCAAAAGCGAAGTCGACGAACAACTCGAACTTTATTTTATCGGATGATAAAAAATAGTTGTGTGTGTGTATGTGTGGCTCTTTTCTCGAATGACAATTCTCTCTGCGTGAACAATGTGATTTATATGAACACCATCTGTGTGGGACTAGTGAGCACAGCGTGTTTAACAACATGAATTCGGAAGAGGACTCGTGTGACATCACACCACACATTGTCTATAAATATTTTATAGAGCGTACTGATTTTTGCCGTTCAACAAGACATTTCCCTCGCGAAGAACGCCTAGAATTTGTCACAGAAAATCCTAGAGCGTCCCGCCGTTTAATCTCTCTCTCTCTCTTTCTCGCTTTCTCTCTACACCTAATATTAAAATCATATTATTCAACCTGTACAACTTTTAACCGCTGAAATTATTGAAAAATGTCATTGAGGTAAGGTGCGACATATTCCCGTTTAACGTTTTTTTTTTTTGTTGTTGTTTTGAATGATTTCTCGGAGAGTTCTCTCTCTCTTTCTCTTCAATTTTTTCCTTTTTTTTTTTTTTAATCGTTTGTAGATGTGTTACGTCACAGTGAATCTATCTATTTTAAGCATTGCTTTCGAGCTATCTAATCACAACACAGACTCATTATAACTCCTGAAATTTTTTTTTCTTTTTTTAACGTATCTTAAGCACCGATTGCCATAAATCTCAATGCGGTATAAAAACATTTATAGTACAAGTGTCTGTGGCCTTTGTATTTCCTATGTTATATATATTTGTCCGTTGAAGAGATTTACATTATTAGATTATTGTTAGAAAATTTGTTTTCGCTCGGTAACTTAGTATAAATTCGAGTATAACAACTGACCTCAACATCTGAGTTGCAATATAGAATGTCTCGTACATGTGTGTGTGTGTGTGCGTGCGTGTGTGTGTGTATGTGTGTATCTCGTTAAACGTATCTGCAAATATTCCTGTTGTTGCAGGTGTATAAAAATATACAAATCATTCGAAAGGCCGCACGAATAAAATGATTCTTAGCAGATCGAATGGCTTGTTGAAACGTTAGACTTTTCTCAACTCTACCTCGAAAGTATATCTTATATTTCTCATATATATTTACAACTAATACAACAAGAATTCAAATCTAAATTTCACAGTGAGACTCTCGTTACGTTTTTTTTTTCCAGAAAAAATACATCGTAAGAACCCTTTCTTGGTCGTCTAATACCTTTTTTTTTGTTTTTGGCCAAGCTCTTTTGACAACAGTCGCAGTCAATGCAGACGAAATATTATGTTGCTTTACAACCGCTATTTACGCATTAAAAATTGTTTTGTGTACAAAAACGATATCTTGCGCGCAATTAAAAATGTTGAAAGATGACGATTACAATGGGAATTATACATGCAGCTTCGTTTTTATCAGAGACCTTTCTTATAAAGCAATAAAAAATAGATCTAGAACGTCTTAAAATAGCTACGGTAAATCGATGGACCCGTTAACAAAAGAAAAAAAAAAAGGTTGCGCTTATCTCATATATACCACTACTTTACAATATAAACGACATAAAAACAAATAAGGTAAATTAATTATCTAAATCTCTTAGGTCTCCGCGGAATTCTTTTTTCTCTTTTACGTTTGAAAGTATGTAAACGCCGCGAATATATAAAATATGTATACCTCGTAAAAACAGACTTGATATCTTTCCACTTTGCTCGTCGTGATAGCAGAAAAGCAACATGCATAATTCTTTAAAAGATTTCTTCCTTATATATTATTATTATTATTTCTCTATTAAAAGTCATACTTTTTATTTTTTTTATTTTTTATTTTTTTTGTAATATTTGGGTGGTGTAGGGAGTTATTATAGCTGCATTTTTAATGGTCTGCCTTCAGGTACTATACTACACTTACACTCAGTCCACCTAGTACATAGTATCTCACATAAAGTTGCATCGCTTCTGAAAAAATCGAGTCCCAAACACTTTTAGATATTGTCACGTTGTATTGGTTCTTTGAAAAAAAAGCGGCACAATCTCAAGAGACTTGATTAAATAAAAAACAAAGTAATTAATTAAGTAATTAAAAGAGACAAAAAGTTTATTTTAACGGCAAAAATCAGTTTTGTTGAGACTTCGTATATACATGTGATCAACACAAAGTAACGTCACAGATCTGTATAAAATACAATACGTTATATGCATCACATATAATCTATTATTTGTCTCTTTTGTTTGTTTTTTTTTTTTTTCAAGTAATATAACTTTGTTTCTGCAAACTTTTTATCGCTCGTATTTACAGCAGTTCTCAAATTGCACATCTAAAAAAAAAGAAAAAGAAAAAAAACAACAAATTTACATATTAGAAATAATTTCAAGTTTTTTACACGAAATAATTTCCGTCTTGTTCAAAGAGGAAATGTAACCAGTCCGAAACTTGACTTGTTCATCAATGTAACTTTATGTGAGAGAAGGCGAACCAAGTGTACAATTGGTAGTTTTTCACGACAAAATGTGATTATTCGATAATAATAATAATAAAAAAGAAAAACTTATTTAGTGTCTATCTCTTTGTTCGTCATCTAGTCTTACACATGTATGGTCAATATAAATTAATCAAAAAAGGATCGCGTTTTAATCGAGATTAAAAACTATTGGTCAACTAAAACCAGACTTTTGTTTTTTCTATTACAAATAAATGACGCTATCTTACGGATTGGTGCGAATTGGTACATAAAGCGCAGCGCGACCATCGGAGCAAAACGGCAAAAATCAATGACGATTGGCGTTGAAAACGTGTGTATGCGAATATGCGCGTATTGTTTATTATAAAGTTTACCTAAGTTCTTCGTTATGATTATACCATTCTTGATCGATTCTTATGTGTGTATGCTGCTTTTTAACTTTCTTATTACTGCTTTTCTTTATGTATAAATATGTGTTGTTGTTTAAGCCGCGCAAACCTCGTTTGTTTAAAGTCCTTGTTTAACAACAAACTGACGTTTGCAACATACTTGATGATTTCTCATTAAAGTAAATAAAAGGATCGAGTTTACAATGTCTCTGTGTGTGTATGTTATCTCCTCACACTTAAAAGCTAAACCCTAAAGCTGCACTCTTATCATTCACCTAAGTGTATTGTACAAATAACTAGCAGTCGACGCGACTGTTTGCTCGCAAGTACTTGCTAAACCGTTTATATTCGTGACATCGTGTATAAAACTCTATTGGGGAGTACATGCTTACATTGGTAATTTTTACTTTTTTCCTTCTTTTTTTTTTACGCGGTAATAATAGTAATTATCACTTTTTCGCTCTCTAGGCCACACAGTTTGGTTGCCGAAAATTTTTCGCTCAGCTGTTTCTGCTAAACTGCTCAGAGTGTCTCTGTGGAAATCGGGCAGGACCCGAGAGGCCAGCTGGGTTCATCCTCACTAGACCCTTTACTGTCTGTCCGTGCTCGAAGCTTTTGTCAATCTTTCGTATTAAACACATATTATCTCCGCGCCCAACGTGACGCTAGTCAGCTTGATAAAAAATACGAAAATATAGCAACATAATAGAAACAGAGGTTTTTTCCACATAGCTTTTCCTCTTTTCTTTCTCTTGGTTTGCTCTCGTTGGACTTTTCGCACAGTCGTTAACGCCGCCGAGTTTTACAGTATTCTCTTCTCCGCTTCTGTGATCTCTTGACACAGAGAGATTTAGGTCTTGTAAGTTGCTGTTGTCCTTTAGGTAAATTTTCTCGGGGAAAATTTTGTTTGGAATTTTTTTTTTTTTTTTTCAATATTGTTCAGCCAAAACAACATGTCCGAAAGATTTGTTGAATTCACTGCCAAAAGTTAGTGCTAATCGCGACACCGTGTGTGTGTACGTGTGTATATGTGTTCTTATTTCGGCTCTGTGCTGAGAAACAGCATCGGGGAACGGGTCTCGAGATGTTTTCCGTACTATTTTCTCATCTTTTTTCCATCGACGTCACGATAATAATCGTTCGAAATATATATCACAAGTTTTCAGCTTTCTATCCAGAAATCTGCTAATTAATCTTCTTCACGGTCTTCCACGATCGCGACAAGCTTGTATTGTCCACTGTCGGTTGCCCTTCTGCCATTTCAGTGGATGGCGGCGACCGGGCTCTGTTGGACGCACACCCCGACCATCGGGCTATCTTCTCTGTCTGGATCTCGCTGATTACCGGAGGGTACCGTTGACGGCTGTCTGACTATCCCATGACTGTCGGTAGTCGTGTAGCCGTAGTTATAGAAGTTCTGTTGTTGAATCATTGGCGAGGTCATCATCGCAGGTAGATGGGGTATAGCAGGAAGAATTAGGCTATTGTACGATCCAAGAGAGCTCTGTATCAGGGAGCTGTCCATGGACTGCATGGACATCGGGGCGGATGTGAGCACTCCAGTGGCCGACGTGGACGAATAACCTGTTGTTATGGCACGCCGACTGCCCGTGTGACGGGGCGAGGACTCGCAGTCCATCGGTTGGTAGCCGCCACCAGGGAGACTCGACGCTTGCATCTGCTGCAGACTACCACCGCTGCTGCTGCTGCTGCTGCCCTGTCCCGACATGGTTACCAGTCCTGGGACAGTGGAAAAAAGAAAGAGTCAGCTTCAGAGAGTCAATTAGCGATCTCCTCGCGATATGTACACACTAATGCCATAATCATCCACGACAACCGCTCTAGCTCTTACTCTATCGAATAAATTACTAATAAAGGAATAAAAATAAACAAAAATTTCAAATGTCTACAGGGATATTTGCAGGCAATATAAATCTCCACCGCTACCACTCTTCTTTTCCCGCAATCCTATTCACAAAGATAATGTAATGTTTCGTTTTTTTTTTTTTTAAACATTAGACGCGTCAGATATAAATTATATTTATATTATATAGATTATATTTATTAAATTTTAAGTATCATAATTTTTATCTTTTGTCGAGTAAAGTGTTTATACACAGCTGAGAGAAAAAAGAGATAAAATCAGATAAATATTTTACATGCTATTGCTAAAATTACTGATTATGAATTTCTTCATCTTAATTTCTACGTTAATTATATGCGTTTAATGTGTTGCAAGATATCGGAGTAATTATATCAGAGTACAAGAGTAACATATTTAAGGAAATATTCGATTGCATTGTACATTTTTTTTTATTAATTATTTTATTTATTAATTGCAATGTATTCTTAGATTATACTTTGTAATAGTTAATGTGCAATTAGGGCATACATTAGAGGCAAACTTAAGAAGAGGACTATACGAGATAGTTACATGTATATATTACTTATGGACAAAACTTATTTCACAGAAACATATTGTATTTTCATATTCCATTTACAGCATTGCACTTGTTTAAAGTGCACGATGCAAGCAGCTAAAGCATGCACAAAAAAACTAGAAGACAATGATGTGACTTTTCTACAGAAACAGAAATTCGCTTAAACACAGATGCAAAACACTTTTTTTTAAAAAAAAATATATATATATGTATGTTCTGCGCTCATAATAAATTTATCTCTGATCAACATTCGCGTACAGCAATTGGTCTCGTTTTCAATCAAAGCAAAAAAAGAAAAAAAAAGAAAGAAAACGATAAAAAGAAATATATATTCCAGCAGTGATATGACGCTATTTACTTTATTTATATATCTTTATATGTCTAAGAGATATATATAAATAATTCATCAAAAAAAGATACTCTCGTAATAATAATGAACAATTGGCCTCTCAATAGTACAGACATCACGTAAGAGTTGTGTATCGACACACACACACACACACACATATATATATATGTATATATATATGTGTTCGTGTTATCAATATGTATATACAATACATATATGTCGTATAAGAGTAAAATTTAGGAGACACGGGCTAAGCAATGTCAATCCGTGTCCCAAAGAGAGAATTTTTTTTCAAGCAAGCAAGGTTTTCGCGCAATATAATAAGAGGCCAGGATGATTAATCAGGGACATCGTTAGTCTTTTAGCGTGTGTGTAGGATTGTTTGTTAGACAGCACTTACTTATGTTAGTAAGTAAGATTAGGGTTGGGGCCTAGGACAGGTCGTCGCCGCCCCGCGGATACGACAGTCATCGAGCCACGTATTGTCCCCCCATCATATCTACGAGCAACAACAAGTATCGTTTAGTTTGCGCAGAAAATAAAAGATACCGGTGAAAAAAAACAAAAAAAAAAAAAAAAAAAAAAATAAAAACGTTCAAACGGATGTAGTGCAAGTATCCTTGGTTATCGCCTAATGCTGCACTGTAAGTAATTATCCAATTATGGTCTTACGAGGTAATATAACAGTAATTTCCTCTCTTTGTTTTAAGGAATCGTGCGCAAAGATACAAAGAATGTCTTATTTTCTGCACAAATCAAAACCTTCCTAAACTCTCAACACAATCAACCTCTCCGGTCTAAAAGTTTTTTTTGTTTTTTTTTTTACATGTACCTTGTATTCAATTATAGAAAGATTAACATCTCAGAAGTAAGATTAGCCATGATTAAACAATATTGCTTCTTTTCACTCGTTTTGCTAAACGAAAAAAACAGCGAAGTTTTCTAAAACTGACTGTCAAGCAACGGCACTCTTTTTCTTGTCTTGCAGTACTCTGAACAGAATACACGATTGCAGTTAAATGTCAACCTGTCTCGTTCTCTTTGCACTATCACATTTATTTTTTTTTTTTTTTTTTTTTTTTCTGACATTTCTATCTGCTGAAAAAAACCAAGAGGTACACTATATGGATTAAATGTATTATTTAAAATAATCGAGATATGATATTAATAATGAATGATGAATGAAATCAAGCGACATAGAGCCATACTTCGATAATAAGATTATATCTTTCGCTGCAGTTAATTGTTTGTAAGGAACAGTTATTGTGACATAATGCAAACCTGACACGTTTTCAACATTGACGTTAGTTAAAAACTATGTTCGTTATAAATCGAGACAATGCGTGTTACAGAACGTGTAGAGAGAGCAAAAACAAATGAGATATAATTGTTGAAAACCTGTCAGCTTTCGAGGAAACTCAGATGTTGAAGCACATAAATGCGGTATCGGTACTTCTCTCCTCTATGTTACACAGTGATTCGGTAAAAGATCGAAACGTCAAACGACCGACGACTCACCGTGATCCTGGCTCATCGGCACCACTGCCGGACTCGTGCTCGCGCTATTGGCGGCAGCAACATTCGTGTTGGTCCCCTCATCGGCCGTTCTTTTAAAGAAGTTGTGCTGAAGCGCGTAATACGGCGTTATCCTCGTCTTTGGATCGAAGTCTAACATTCGTACGATTAGGTCCTTAAACTTGAGATAATCGGACATCGAGTGGCCCGGTTCCCCTATCCTTCTGCCGCCTGGGCCGCCGCTCTCGACACCTAAAATATCGTGCAGCCGCCTCGTGCCCGGAGGTTTGTATTTTTTACCGTCCTTTTTACCGGTATACTTTTTCAGCACGTATGAGCCATCAGTGGGGACTTTGTCAAAGTACTTCCGCACTTTGTGCGCTTGGTCCAGTATATGTTTCGGCGGCATTCCTAGTACTTCTACGATTTTATTCATTTGATCGACCTGTGAATCGACCACAAATTTATGTTATTGCTTTGTACTGCTCTCACGTTGCACCGAATACGATATATGTGTTTGTATGAAACCTTAATTGCGTACCGTTGAGAATATATATCTCAATACGGCCATAAACTTTTTTTTTTTTTTTTTTTTTAATTACTTTATATAATGAATTACATATAATTCAGCTTTACCTCATTGGCCCCACTAAACAGAGGTTCTCCTGTATGCATTTCTACTAAAATACATCCCAGACTCCACATGTCTATAGCGAGGTCATAAGGTATACCTAATAAGACTTCTGGAGATCTGTAGAACCTGGACTGAATATATTGGTATATCTGCGAACGCAAGAGAAAACACGAGGGTGAACACGAGGGGTCACGTGTCTTAATTGACACACACACACACTCGTTTTCTTTCTCTCTCTCTCTTTCTCTCCGGGGATACGTACTCTTTGTCCAAGTTGACACGAACTACCGAAGTCGACTATTTTTATCGCGCTTCGCTTGGGATTGCACAAAAGGATGTTTTCAGGTTTCAGATCACAGTGAATGATGTTCAATTCCGGAGTCGACAGGAACAACAGGGCAGTACACAGTTGCTGTGCAAACTTTCTTGTCAAGTTCAATGACACTCCTCGGAAATTCGTATTTCTAAGTAGGTCATATAGATTATACGATAGCAGCTCGAATACCAGACATAAGTGATTCCGCCACATAAAATGCCTCTTTAGTTTAACTGCAATCAGAAAGAAAAAAACAGATACATCTCACGTTGTTGCTGGGGTGTCTATGTGTGTGTGTACGTCTTGTCTTGTCTTGTATGACACAAGTGTCTCTCGCGTACCTATATAATACTTGTTGTCGGTATCCGCTCTGTTCATCATTTCCAATAGCCTAACTTCGATTTGCGCTTGATTTAGAAAAGGCTTTTTATTCTTGATGATTTTTATTGCCACTTGCGTTTGCTCTTCGTGGTCGAATGCTTTTACTACCTGGCCGAAACTGCCTTTACCTGCAAAACAGAGAAAACAAGTGCGCTAAGATCGGGCAAGCTGTGTGTGCAGAAAAACAATAAACAGTTCTGCTTGAAATAATGAAATTGAAAAGAAAAAAAAATCAATTTCAAGCGAAACGACAATTTCGCGTGTCCGACAAACGTTACGACATATAATTGAGAAATAAACGGAACGAATTAAGGTGGAAAGTACATATCGCGACACCATTTGCGTTTGTTCAGAGCCAACAATTATCCTGATAGCATTTGCATAATTCGCTGCTTTTTGTCTCACCTATTAACGAATCGATTTCGTATCGATCGAGGAACTTTTCCCCATTCTTGATGATATAATCATGGTTGTCGTCGTCCCAGCCGTCGTTGTAGAGTTTCCTCTCCTTTTTATGCGAGCCATCCTCCCCTTGCATCTGCTGTGCTCTCCTCTTCTTTTTCGCATAATAAACCTGAAAAAGGAATTAACATAATCAGTCGCTGTATAAAATTCCAAGGTTCATTAAAACTTTACGCAACACAGACTCATCTAATATATGATAATAGAAACAATCAATTTACAAATAGCACTTTGTTTTCTTTTGTTAATGTGATGATTTTTATGTTCTTGATTTATTTATTTTTTTTTATCACACCCGCACGATATTAAAGCACATTGTCATTTTTTAAATTTTCATTTGTCTATTTATTATTACACGACTGTGTTATAAATTTTTTCTCTCCTCACTTTGCAGCACGCATCGTACAAACACAACTCATTTTTATTATCACTAAAACGCTAAAGTATTTACTGCTTAGTTTATGTTTTTGACGTGAAAGTCTACACAAATGTGTGTATGTGTGTGTGTGTGTATCAAGTTATAAATCTTTATCTAGATTTGCAAGTTTATTGAGGAAAAGTCATTTCTCCCGACACAGCCTCGGTCCAAAAGTTCACAGGCCGCTTATCCTGTTATCAATCAGCCAGACCTAATAAGATTACGTAACGACTACTCTCGGGTCGAAGTTATATTCGCGCACGGATGAGAGATGTAGATCCGTGGCGTTCCCCCCGTGTGATAAGGCGAGAGAAACACTCCTCCTCCCCCACCCCCACCCCATCGATCGCTCGTATTTTCCGTTCCGCGGTGTGTAAATCCGCGAGTGTGCACGGGAATGCGGGAATCTGCACATTCGCACATCACGATGTGATCGGGGGCAAAAAAAAAATCAGAAAATAAAAAACGCCGCCGGCGAAGTTGTCCGCTTGCGAGAGAAGCGTCACATAATTCGTCGTAAATATCCCTCGTCTACGAGGCAAAGAAGGTGGAAGGACGACGACGGGACGGTCGCGGATGGAAGTAAGCGGGGAAGAGAGAGGGAGAGGCAAAAGGGAAAAGGGCGCAGAATCCGATCTGCCGCCTCGTCCGAGGAATCGATATGGCTCGGCGACCACGTGAAAACCACGCCGTTCGAGCGGCGTTTGACTTGGCGAGTAGCAGAACTCGACTCGGCTCGACTCGCGGCAGCAACTCGAAGTCGGAAACACATGACACGAACCTTCTCGTGGATTTTTGCACGGTCCGGTCGCCGGCGGACTTTTCGCGAGAGGGCGCGGGAGAGGAAACAGCAGGAGGAAGAGGAGGAGGAGGAGGAGGAGAAGGCACCCGCGGATCGGGCAGAACGGTGGTTGTTCGGTTGGCACGCCTCCACCGGGTCATCGACACGCTGATGGTCAGCGCTGTATCGGCGTCTAGTTACTCTATTTCGGCATCGATTGTACCGTCGAAGAAGTACGAGGAGTACTCGGTGCCGCCGCCGCGGCGCGGCTAATGAACTCGCGCCGGCTCACTTGCTGGTGCCGTGAAACGAGCGCGCGGGCCGTCCGGAAGCGAATCGCCGACAGGACACGCTTTATTTTTGACTTCGACTACGCGCCGAACTCTTGATTTTACAAAAAGGTGCGAGACATCCGCCGCTCTACTAATATCGAATCTAGACGTACGGAACGTCGTAGAATACAAAATGTATGAACAATTTAAATAATTTCAATTTGGGGAGGAGAGAAAATGTTTCAATTCGAAGAAGAAATGCGCTTTTTTTCGGTGGAATTTTTCTCGTTTTGTTGTTTTGATTCGCGATCTTCTTTTTTTTTAGAAGAAGATTTTCTTCGGCGGAGGACGAGATGTTCTCGCGATTGTCAAACGTGTTTCGTTCTCGACTCGAAAGAAACGAAGCTCGAAGCCGCGCCGCTTTTCCCCCGAACAAATAACATTTCTTCTTTTTAATTTATGGCGCAAAATTTACGGTTCTCCTTAGAAAGAAGAGAGGGGGGAGGGGATAAAATCAGAATTCCCGCGAGATCAGGCGCGAAGCTTACTTGTCCCGTTTCCACGGGGTGGAAGCTGCTCTCGCGCGAACGAAACTTTCGCACGCTTATAAAGGCACCCATGAAACGCGGTGGTTAACTTTAAACTTTATACTATAGGTAGTTACAGGCGATTCTTCTCGGGAGCGATACAGAACAGGCGCGACCTTATTTCGCTCGCTCCTGTTATGTGGGTTAGTCGGAAAATTTAATTCGCGCGCGACCACGCGCGAAACTTCCATCGGCCGCGATTTCGGGTCGCGCGATTTTTTGACCCTCCTTTTTGTTTTTTTTTCTTTTGCACACAATCAGAAATAGTCTAATTCTCGACCCGCGAGTTTATCGCGAATCGCGATAATACGAAGAATCACGCGAGCGAAACCAATCTCGGCCGACCTGTTTCACTTTACGGCACGAGCGTGCGACTCGCACAGGTATATTAATTTATTTCCTTTAACTTCCAAAGAGAAACGAAGTGAATGAGTCGCTTATAGGGTTGCCAATTTCACGACCGAACGGGCGGGCAATTTTGAGAAAGTTGATTCAAATTAAAGATGATGTTACAAATAAGTTGTGTGAACGGCGTCACACAACTTGTTCGATCTGGACAAATGTTTTTAACACGCTGATTTTAGTGGCGCTGTCGTCGTGCTTCCGGTCCCACCGCACCGTTGAGTCATCTATGATTTACATTTCTAGGACAATTGTGCGAGTTACGTACACGCCGCCAACCGATTTTCTCTTTCTCTAGGTTATGTGATCGACACGTTTCATGCATTACTCTTTGATTCTTATTTTCAGATTGCTGCATATGGACATCCGCTCGTTGAGGCAGTGAGAATGCCTCACTCGTAAAAGTACTCGTGCTAACTATCGAATCATCGTTCGATTCGATTCAACCTCCGTGGGCGGAGAAAACCGGTATGGACAGAGCGCGAATTCGTCGAACAGAGCCCACGATTTCATTGTCGTCCACTCTCCCGCTACTTCTCATCGTGGCTGCTCGCCGTCAACATCATCGTCCCAGGGAGGGACACACATTAGGTAGGAAATTCCCGTTTGCTCTATCTCGCTCCGGGTGCAACAACCGTCTCTGTTTTGTTGCCTACCTCAACTTGGCCGTGGCACTCCGCGGCATATCAAAAACAAACAAATAAATAAAAACAAAAAAACATTAACGTACGAAGCAAAGAAAGTTATTTGCGCAAACTTTGATTCAGATCTGTTGATTATTCGAAATTGAGATAGAAAGTTTCTATAAATACGGGCGCGCGCTGAGGATGTTCTTCAGACAAGATACACACGCTCCCTTTTTGCCAATTAATCTTGGCACGTAAATACAAAACAATAATCTAATGAGGGAAGTTGTACAGCAGACATTCAAAATTAATTTGTTCGTTCAAGAAAAATCAACTTCGAATCGGTCGAATAGATGGAACGCACATGTAATCTCTTTGAGTTGACGTATTATACAGAAAGCGTAGCTTGAAGTTTGGTAGCTTATGGCATGAAATTTCGTGCGATATAACAATATAAATTAAGAATTAAAATATAATATTAAATTGTTTACCATCTTGTTTTTTCTTTTCAGCCTATCTTTTTTATCAATTTTCCTCTTCAGCAGATTTAACTCTTTTCTTGTCTCATCAGTCCGCACATTTCCACCGCATTTCGTTCTTTAATAGATGATAGAGGAGATGAAATAGATAAGGAAAGGTCATGAATAAGAATCAGGATAATACGAAATGTGTTAAAGAAATAATCATGATAATACGTGAGGTGTAAAAGAAATAATATAGAGTGTAGAATTGTATAGAAGTAGTAGAAGAATAAACAGACAGAAGAGTTGATTTTTTGATATGAGTCATATGAGTAAGTTAAGTTAGGTAATATGCGTAAGAGAATGACTGGGCAAGGAGAAATATAAGTTATA
>QVOA01017729.1:0-34243 GCA_014825685.1 Pseudomyrmex cubaensis | reverse complement strand
ATTGTGTACAATTTATACATGACAAACAAATCGCCACGGCGATAAAGCGCGCGCTTCAACGGGGAAAATATTATACCCCCCCGCCCTCCTCTCCTCCGCGCGACCCCCGTGCTAAAAGAGAAACTCGGAGAGTGGATTTTCTATCTTCGTTCTCTCAGATTGCCGGGGAGCAAAGTCGTCCCGATTATCGAGTTTCGCCAAGTCGGACGTCGTTACAGCGTGAAATTAAAGCCGGGGCTGTGCTCCTCGGGATATTCCGCGGGAGGTGAACATCGGTAACGAGGCACTCGACGAGCGCCGTGCCGACAGCTGGGGAGGGCCAACTTATCAGAACTCGCAAATAAGACCTCTATCCTCCCTCCCCCCCAGTTTGGTCTGGAGCTCTGAATATCCTTCGCGAGGTCGAGATGTGGAGTGTCCGAGCGGATTCTTCACTGTTTCCCCTCCGCCCCTTGTCAGCAATTGGCTCTTTTTTTTCCACGACTTTTTACCAACTTCGTAAAGCCCGTTCGCGTTCTCTTTTCTTCGTCGATTCCGCGTTTCTCCGACCATTGTTCTAATGAAAATATGATGAGATAGCATTTCATTGACCGATAGGTCTCATTACCGGACCAATATCCGTCGGCTATACGCCGCGGGTTTTCCGGCGCGAGCGAGGGAAAGGATTTTCCTGCACGTTTGATTTAAATAGCGAACATTTCCGCGCAGAGCCTCGAGGGACTCTTTTCCATCCCCTCTCCCCCTTCCCTTTTGCGAGAGAAAGCGCAGGTACGTTCGTTCTCGGCCGATGATCCGTGACGATCTACGTGCGCGCAATTAGGATTCTCGCTATCAATTCCGCGGAGGGTCAACCCTGGAATCGGTCTCCTCTCTCGCTGAGATTCTCAACATCTCCTTCGAGAGAAAACCGAGAGGGTAAGAAACTTGGAAATAAGATGGAAAGTCCGTGGTGCTTCGACGAGCACGCTGCTCTCTCCGACTTTTCTCTCTCTCTCTCTCTCCCCCCTTCGTGCACCTCTTTCGCTTTAGTCTTCATGACCAGAGGAGGACAGACAATTCCATACTCATCCACGAGAGTCTCTGGGGGGAGAGAAAAGATCTTTTCTTCCTCCTTTCGTCCGCCCGCGCTTCGCAAAGAACAAGAACAACGTAACGACGGGACATGGCGGTTTCTATTTGTAGAAACTTTCAGCTCCCAATGTAACGTATCCCAACGACGCGGGACAAATATTAGCGGTCGAGTTGTGTGTTTGTTGTACGTGAAACGATCGCAATGCGCGGCTACCGCGAAAATCCGTGACTTTTGACAAATAAAAAAAAAAAAAAAAGATTCGAACGTTTCGGATGAGGAGTTTGCGGGAGGAGATCACGGATTTTTAATCAGATCACGGAAGTAATTTCTTATCGCGCTGCTCGGTTTTTTCAACGCGCACATCGGTCGCGCGATATTAAGCCACGCTTCCTTTGCAAGGACGGTGCTTTAATTTAACGAGACTGCGCGAACGGTGTTTGCGTAGCAGTTTTTGTCGGTGATAGAAAAAGAAGATGCGACGAGCGACCCTCGTAATTGCACGACAGAAGAAACAATTTCGAGATAGGCCTACTCGAAGGGAGCGAGGGAGCGAGAAAGAAAGAAATTGTCTGATAGGTACTTCCGCAGGGTCGTGCGCAAAGTCGATACGAAGGGAAGAAAAGCACAGGAAGAAGAAGTTGTTCCGAGGGCCGGAGATGGTCTTTCGCAACGATGTCTTGGCGACGACGAATCCAAACTCCCCCGCCTCTTTTCTCTCCCTCTCCCTCTCTCTCTCTCTCTCTCTCTCTCGAAAGAAATTAAAATCCGCTTTTTTCAGTCGGCGTGATTCAATCTACAAACTATCGAGTTGGCGCCGAGAGGAACGAGACGAGACGAACGCTCGCCGGATTAGTCCCGGGTATTCGAACCTCGCGCTGGTATCTTTCTTTTCGCAACGATTCCTCGACGCGAGTCGTCACGCCTGTTCGATCTCCTCTTCGGCCTTTCTTTGTCCCGACGCGCCGGTGCGTGCCTTTGCTCGAATTTCCGAGTTCGCAATAAATTCGCGCTCGTTTTATTCGCGAAACGGCACGCGCAAGTCAATATATACGTATTTTGTTTTCTCCTGTCTCGGAATCACAACTCAAAACACACACACACACACGCATCCGCGAAATTACAGGTTTCATTACATAGATTTCGAGTGTCCCGCACGCATCAGAGAAACGCTAAATAATTTGTAATTTCTGAAGCACGCGAGTGTAAAATCAAAATGTAACGCACACCTACAACTTACGATTGATTTGCATCGCGCGCGGCAAATAATAATGTCAGCGACCGAGTAAATAACTCGTTTGAAATATTAATTATCGATTATAAGGGAGACCGAACAATGTATTCAGCGCATTTTGTTTTCCGTCGAAACAATGCGCGATGAAATTTTGATATGACTTTTATAACCGATTCAATAATTCAACACATTATATTTGCAATTGTCCGTGTCTGTTTTGCCGGCATTTTTGCTCCCTCTCTCCCTCCCCCTCTCACCCCGTGTTGTTAAACAGCAACACGCCGGGGCTAATGTAGAATAATGATTATAATGATGATGATAATAATAA
Source organism: Pseudomyrmex cubaensis (assembly GCA_014825685.1). Classification (NCBI taxonomy): domain Eukaryota; kingdom Metazoa; phylum Arthropoda; class Insecta; order Hymenoptera; family Formicidae; genus Pseudomyrmex; species Pseudomyrmex cubaensis. The sequence goes on along the minus strand of QVOA01017729.1, from coordinate 31,612 downwards.
TAATAATAATAATAATAATAATAATGATAATAATAATAACAACAACACAACATAACATACAGACGTAATAGTAATAATGGAGTATAAATGACAGTCCAAAGCGCGATCATTAAAACTTCGTCCAAACGAAAATGCTGAAAGCGTGTGCGATTCTGTCGTTAGTGAGTTTACATTGTCCCACATCACACAATGCATATTCAACCTGCGACGTTCGTGAATTATTCCACACAATTGCGCACAGTTTTGATATCGTAATGTAAAAATAAAAAAATAAAAAAAAAAAAACAAAAAAAAAATAAATCACGAGAGCGTTACTCGAAATGTTTCGAAGAAACGACCAAAAAAAATGTGAAACTCTTCACACACGCGCGTGTTGTCCGTGGATATAAATATTCGATATGTTTATTTTATTCTTTGCACAGAGAAGCGAGCTCGAAACAAGCGAAAAATTTGTTATACTTTGCGAGGAAATGGAACACAAATCGATAAAACATCGCATTCTTTTCGCGATTTTCTCTTTTATTTTTCATTTGCTTCAGAAAAAAAGCCTCCTCTCCGATAAAATCTCTCTCCCTTTCTCTCGTCCTTCTCGTGCCACGCAGCGATCGCTTACATATACGCCGGTACATATTGCGCGGTTCAAGTTTCCGGAAGTGACCCCCGCCTTCCGTTTAGGTCCGTTTCTTTTTTGGCCCGCTCTTGCGGGCTTAATTCCCGGGAAAACCGGATTTTTCGCTCGATTGGAGACGCTTTCATAGGTACGTACGTGGGAGAGGATGCAGGGCGGCAACCTGCACTACTTCTTGTCATTCTCTCTTTCTCTCCTTCTTTCTCGAATCGGTGATATCGGCGACCTCGTTCCTTCCACACAGCTTTTGTCAGACGAAATTCATATTTATTCGAACCTCTTCCAAAGTCGAACACACATATTCCATATATCGCGGAAGCCAAAAACGAGAGCAAAGAAAAACGCGAAATATAAAAAATAGAAACAGAGAGAAAGAGCTTTTGTCTCAGTATTTTCTTCAAGAACAAGCGAGCCTCGTCAGTCTCCGCTTCAGGAAAGATTAGAACGGCAAGAGCAGAGATACGTGCGCGTCTCCCAACGGAAGTAAAAGAGATGAATAGCCGCCTCGCAAGACAAACTTCCTTCGCCGCGGCGATCTCTTGCCTGGCTTCCGTTATACGATGGAACAGCAGCTTGCGCGCGCGTGCAAGAAACGAGACTTATTGAACGCATTATTCGCGCCTTACGCAATCAGTTAAAATCTTCGGAATTGCTTCCGCCAAATTACTTTTACACACCGAACGCCGGAAGCTTCTTCTCACCAAAGTAGCTTCCGAGTTTCCGGTATTTTGTGTTTTTTTTTTGTTTTTTTTTTATTCTCATCCGATAACTTTGCATTTACTTTCCGGAATCTTCACGCGACTTCGCGCGAATAAATCCGCCGGGAAAGTTTGTTCGCTCATTCAGTTTCGCGTTTCATGCGTGGCCGCGAATTATCTTCGTCGTGTCACGGAGAGATACTTCTTGCGCGCGACGTGAAGCGTGAGAGAAAGAAAACGAAGCTCGCGCGGAAAAGTAAAGTCGGTCATTAGAATTACCCCAGGGACGACTTCGTATTGGCTGCGCAGGCACTTTAATCTTCGACTCTGTCTCTCTCTCTTTCTCTTGAGCTCGCGTTAAAGGACTTCCCGAGCGTAAACGGCAAAAGAGTAAACAACGACCGTCTGAATTTTTAAGACTCGAGGTTTTCGCGTGACTGTAAAGCCGTGCTCGGGCACCGCGCAATTGACATTTAAAAAAAATACAAATTTATTGCATCTTGCGTTTTGATACAGCATTTGGGTCGCGAGAACAGCGCGGGAAGAAAAAATTTCTCGCGAAACGAGCCAAAACGACATTATTTGCTTTTTATTTTTTTTCATGTTTGGCCCGTAATCGGCATCCGACCTCGTTATTATACGGGAAGGAGTTAACTACAAAACGCTCAATATAAAAAAAAAAAAAAAAAGAAAAAACTGAAGGTATCGGGAGCAACGATCGCGAGCGGAGAGCAAACGTTGCCAGTCCGCGAAAGTGCGCCAAATGCATTCACTAAAGAGAGATAAATAAAATACCAGAAGTGGAACTTCAAACAAACTTGCCTGCGCCGGAGCGCAATCTACTCAATAATTCATTATAGGACGAGGAGTCGCAATTACGGGGTAGAGAATCTTCAATTAAGGCACTCTTTGAATCGCGTATCTTACGAATCATATATATATATATATGTATATAAAATATTTATATAGAACGAATCGCATATATACGTACGGAAAATCTATTTATGTACAAAAAAAAATTCACCGAGCTCCAGAAATAAACAAAAAGATCCATAATTCATGCCGCGTTCCGCGACTCGCTTTTGTAGCCTCTCAATTAAAGGAAAGCGACTACTTACCTCAATCGTCTTGGCGCTATATTTTCGCAACTAGTTTGCTCTGAACTTGATCGATATACTCTTGGCGAGAGTATTACCGCAACGAGAAGCACAAGTCCGTCTCTTCCAGCTTCGTTCGGAAGACGTCGAACGAAATCGAAAAAGCGGAATCTTGTAAAGAAGCTCGACAAAAATTCGTTACGCGCGGAGAAAAAAAAGCGCGAGCGAAGATTGCGAGAAATACGCGGAATGCGCCTCGAAAACCCCATTGTTTGATACTCCTTTGACCAAAAATGCTTTGTTGAATCGAAGTTTAATTTACTCGAGGGGCTGTCAAAGAAAAAGTTGGAAATTAAAAATTTAACAGTTAAATTTCTTTGTGCTTCAAATATTTGAGAATCAGGCGGTGGCAAAACCGATATTCGATAGTTTTTGAAGCACTCCGTATATGAGGAAACGATCAGAGAAAGGGGAGGGAGGTCACGAAAATTGGACGAATCGATCGAAATGGAGCACGAAATCATAAAACCACTCCGCGGTTGCGAATAATGGTTTTTCGTCTCCGACATGGGAGAATGGAAGGAAGCAGAGAGGGTAGCCCGTACCCGTCGCCATTCAGCGACGAGAAAATCGCGTTGCACGAGCCGAATATCATCGACTACAATAAAGGACGTGCATGTGGTGCGCGACGACGATTCTTGAAAGGGTCGGACTTCTCGGGGGCCACAAACGGGAAAGCGAGTGAGAGACCTTTTTGTCACCATTTCCCGTCTCCTTTTCCGTTCTTACATTTATCGCGGGAGATTGTCTGTTTCCGTCTTATCGTCCCATCTTCAGATTTTCGCGTATATTCGCGCGAGAAGAAACGAAATATCCTGTGTTAAATATCTGTGTATTATTCACCCACATCGATAAGACCGAAGAAGGTTCAATTTGTCTCGATTTCCGTCGTCGATATTGCAAATTCTCTCCCTCCTTCGATTTCTCCCACTATCGTTCTTTATTATCAGCAACTTCAGAATCCGCCGTTCGGCTCTTCTTTTCGAACTTGAAAGAACCAAAGAACGCGCGCAAACGTTCAGGAAATTGCGCTCTTCGCGTTGCGAAACATCTCGTCGGCATTTATTTCCGGCCTCTTCTTACAAACACGTGTTTCCAGTTTTTTTTTCCACACATAAAATTGTTCCTTCTTTTACATGAAGAAATATGTTTTTTTTTGTTCGTGAATACTTCTCATAAAGCTGTTTGTGTTTTCGCTCGTTTCGATTGAATGTTACCGCGATCGACTCGGAAAGACATCAAAGCGCGATCCGCGTCATGCGATACAAACGGATTTCGCGAATTCTCGCGCGAAGCTACAGGTTGCGGAAGACGCCCAGGATCTGATTCCACGAGACTTCGCTCGTGTCGATTCAGCTCGTCGCGCGCGCTTTATCACCGCAACGGAAGGCGTCAGCCCTCTTTCAAGATCGGCTATATCGGAAAGAGAGAGAGAGAGAGAAGTTTCATTGTCGGGGACTTAAGAGTGCAATTCGCGACGAACGGGGGGATATATAAGGTGGGCGTGGTCGGTGAATGCCTTCAGGCAGGAAATTCTCCGGGAACCCGCGAGAAAGTTAGATTGCTGAAATAGTTGCTGGCGTTCTTATCTCTGTCGCGGCTGGTGGCCCGGCACGGAAAAAACCGAACCGGGATGTGCGAAAGAGGGAGTTGGCAAGCGAGACAGAGGGAAGAGAGAGAGAGAGAGAAAGAGAGACGTGTACACGTTCCGGTTCGCGGCGGGAGCGAAAATTCTCAGCTAATTTATGTGCCAATTAATTGCTAATTAAGGCGCCGCTTTTTCGGCCGAATTAAATTCTCCGGGCGAATCGCCGGACGGTTTAAATATTGGCGGAAGGGAGGAAGAGAGTGCCTAAAGCCGCCCTGTGTCGCAGCCAACTAAGTTAACTGTTTCCTTCTTCGTTCGAAACCTCCCTCTTTCTTTTTCCCACGGTTCTCTCCCGGTTTCACACTCGCAAACTCTTTCGCAAACCGGAAAGATGTTTGCCCGGACGACATCTCTCTCTCTCTCTCCCTCTTTCGTTCTTCTTACTGTTCCGAACTTTTATTCTCCGCTTTTTCATCGCGGATCAAGTCTTAATCGGTGGTTTACTCACGTGGATTTATACGTGTAGCGGATGCCGATCCGGAGTTTCGGAAGATCTCGTAGTCAATTCTCTCGACACGTGCTCGAAAATTTGACAGAAGATTCCTCTTTGTTTTGATAATAAAATATTTTGGTCAAAATTAAACAAGTAAATTTTTTAGAATCGCTTCTTTCAACGATCACAGAAATTCATCGCAACGTCACAAAAGCTTAATTTGTCAGAATTCATTAACTTTCGATGCCGAGTAATTTCGCAATTAGGACTGCCATCGAATTTTCGCTCCATCCGCGATAAGAGAGACTTTCCAGGAGGAAGACAATTTCGCTCCCCTTTCGTACAAACGCGTCTGCTACAATTTCGCGGACCTTTCTCCGGAAAGTAAAGTTGATTTTCTATCAACAGTAGCTCGAGAACTCGTTCTGGAGAGAAACGCGCGCGGCTTGTAATTTTACTCTAACGGAAGAAGCAGCTAACTGCAGAGGCGCGCGCGCGCGCTTCCCTAACGGGAGGGGTTGTTTATGCGTTTCCTCTAATTCCTCCGCTCTTTGTGAATCGTTCTGTCGTGGAACAGAACCGGGTTCGATTGTAAGGATCGAGCTCTCGGCCGTTGATTCCGCTGAGAGAAAAGCACGCCGCGAAGGCGGCGACGGGTCGGGAGGGTCGGTGTTAGCCAGGGGGAGGAAGGAAAAGCGAGCGGACAAACAAGCAGAATAGAAGAGTACGGAGCGAAAGAAAACAACCCCTCCGCGTCGGAAACAAAAGAGTCCCGTGCTCGAAACAGAAATCCCGCTGCCTTTTTTGTCCAGAGCTGAAGTAAATATTGTTCACTTTCCCGGCGCCTACTGTACACCCTTCCACCCTTCTCAACCTTCGGTAGGAGTTTACATCGGCAGTCACAATGGTCGGGTCTTGACAGTTCACCGAGTCTCTTCACACACCTCTTTCCCCTTTTACACACGCACACACAAACACAGAGCACCCTCTTCACGCTTCGATGTACCATCGGTGCTGATACTTCCATCCGAGCTCTCGCGCGATGCTCACAAAGCAGTAATCGGTTATCCCCGAGGTCGTTAACAACGTCCTGGTTTTTTTTTTTAAGAGTAAATTGCTACACACGGCGAATCTCAAAAGTCACACAGCGAATGTAGTTTTTTTTTCTCCCGTAAAACACTTTTGCGTTCCAATCCAGGAACTAATTGCTACGCGTGCAGCAATTATATTTTTATATTGAAATAATTATTTCGATAATGCAACCGGATTTTTGTTTTAGACGCGTTTATTGTTTCGATATCGCGCACAATGGGCATTAAATATGATCAAATTCAATTCGCATTATCGTGCACAGAGCGTAGTGGGATTAACCGACAACGATCGCTCATTATTACAACAACCCGCGCGCCGGCTTATGGTTTTGAAATGCAATGATTTTCCCGGTTTCACAATGGATTGACTTTTGAATTTCGAAGAACGGTCGGATCGGACAGATTATCCGTTGCACTTTTGCTCTCTCGCGCAATATTGGACCACACAAATATTCCCATTGTCCCTCTCTCGCAGTTTTTAAGTTCAATGGATTTTATTTTACAAAACTAATATTAAAATCCACCGGAAAATGTGCGATGTCAAAAAAAAAGTAACTAAAAAAAAATATATATATAATAAATCTTTTATTGCCGGTGTCCAAAGGTTTCATTAAATTATGTTTCGAGAGAGAGAGAGAGAGAGAGAAAGAGAGAGAGAGCGAGAGGAGTAGTAGTTTGAACATTTTATTATAAAAGTATATTCAAAACATAGTCGCGTTCGGTACACAGCGAAATAGAAAATTCTTCCTTTATTTGTGTACAAATGCAATATTCCTTTCCGTATGAAATATTTTGCAAATAAAACTCTTTTTCAATTCAATTGCGAAATAAATTGTCGGGAAGGGGGTCAACAATTTCGAAAATTAAACACTTTAAGGAAAACATCGCGCAATATAACGCTCTTATAATATAATCTACTGAATCTCGTTCGGCTCGCGAACGGTAACCGTTTTATGAAGAAAATCTCGAAAAGAGCGCGTTAAAAACATAACGCGCTCGCGAGGAGGATCATAAAATAATCTCCGCTTTCTTTAACTACATCGTAATACGGAGGCACGAATCCACGAATTCGACATTGCCATGCAACGAATGAGAATACGACGAGCTCGTATTTACGACGTCTATCGAGACGACTTTAGTTTTCTCGTAGACTCGTTTTTCCAAGCCGTGCTCAATCGCTTCTCGAATTAAAACGTCCGACTTGGCAAAAGTTCCGTTCGGGCTCCACCGTCCCGCCCCCCAAAAGGAGAAACGGATTCTCACAGAGGAGGAAGACGACGGAGGACGAGATCTAGTTGTTTCCCTCGGAAGTTTTTCTTACGCGTTTCTCGACGACGAGGGAACGCGCAAAGAAGTCGCTGATGGCGAATCACATCGACGACGACGACGACGACGACGACGTAAAATCGAATATCGAGAGGCGGTGTAAAAGAAGAAATCTCCAAGCAGCGCTTGTTAATTAAGCATCGGAATTAGCCGATGCTCTCTGATCGTTTCGGCTCTTTATTCGAGGAAGGGGAAGTGTAGTCGCAGTTTCCGGAAAATTGAGGGAAAAGCGTAAACTTCACCACTTGCAATTCCGCGTATTTTTATTCACTTGAATAACAATAGAAGTTAAAACTTAAACTGGCATATTATTCACAAGTTTGTTTTATCAAGTTGCAGATAATTAACTTAAAAATAAATTAACGAAAGAAAACGGTTGATAAACATTGGGTCTCGCTCTGTGCAGAAACTGGCTCTGTGCGCAAACTCTCTAATCTGCTAAACTAGACGACGATCGTCCGAGTGTTCCGCGAAGAAGTAAGAAATTAAAGTGAATATTGTAACGTCTCATTAAAATAATGCGATTGTTATATCGCGAGGCATCGATTCTCGCAGCGTTTCCTTAATTACCGCTTCGCGAGCTACGGCAAAGCGTAACACACAGCGCAGAATCCCTGTTCATTCGCGTCTGTGCAGGATTTAAATCGCAATTTCCATTTTCGCCGCGAAAGACCGTTCTTACATTCGGGTGCCGATTGTAGGACAGCAATTAAAACGGGAGAATCGTATTCATTTCTGCGCAGTTGGTTGGCCGACGGCGTTCTGAAAGAATTATTTCGCGACACAGTTTCGAGAGAAAGAGCGCGAGCGAGGAGCAATTTCCTACGAAACTTTCGACGCGCGGATAGTGCGGAACGAAGTGGATAGTTTCGCCCGACCGACGCGGCTGCGGGTACCAAAGACGCCACTTAGTCCTTGTGAAAATTTAATTTCGACTCCCTACACGGGGGACACGGGGAAATTGGGACAGCGTCATCAGGAGGGTTAATATACTTTGTGCATTTAGCGGGGGAGCGCGATGAATCGCCCCGGGGAATAAGAACGCGCGAACACAATACATAAAAGTCCGTCTTTAACATTGCACGAGTGTGTGTAGTTGCAAAATCGCGAGCTAAGGAAAGAGAGGCAATAGGCGAAAAAACGTATTTCGTGTGCAATGTCTATTGATATGCAATGTGATACTTTTTTTTTTGGAACAAGAGCCTGAGGGAAGACGCCAGCAATGTTTTCCTTCTTGCCGGTGAAACTTTTGGATTGCATTCGAGGAGGTGTCTATTTTTTTGTCCGCGCGCACAACGAGAAAAAACATCGATCGAAGAACGCGTCACCGGAAAACGACATTATCCTCCCCCCGTCGAGAGAGAAACGCAACCAATAATTCAACGACCGTTTTTGTTTGTGCACGCGCAAGAAGCGCGTTTCGCAGCGAGACACGATGCGTCGTTGTTCTCCAAATCGGCAAATTTTTATCCCATTACTTGTTGGCGCGCTGTCGCATTGAATTCGGATATAGCTCGATATTTTTTTTTGTTTTTGTTTTTGTTTGTTTTACTCTCGAAATTCGGACGCTCTTCCCTCCCGCACGAAACTTGTTTAAAATATTGAAAACAATAATGGAACACACACATACATACAGTGAATTTATACGTACGGTTCTTCTTCGCCAATAAAACGCACAAAGTCTCTCTCGCAGAAGAGAACAAACAAAATATACAAAAATGTATTTGAAGGAAAAGTACCAAAGTCGCTGAAATATTTACTTAACTGTGCTTTCGCGTCTTATATGTTTTGTTATATTTCACGGCGAGTGCTTGTGTCCGTTTTTTTTTACCGACATCTCAAATTCTGCCACTTTCCCCTATCCGGGAGAATATTTTGTCGTTAAAGGCGAATTTATGATTTCGCATAAGATCGGATAAATAATTCGCGATAGAAGGCGCGCACAACAACCTCGTCGGAATAAAACCGCAATGATAACAACAAAAGCCAGTATACGCGCCCGTTTCCGACCGCGCGTATCTCGAAATGGTTTTCAGATTTTTGCGACAGAGAAGAGGAAGAAGCTCCTCTTTCTCTCGGATGTGCGCCGCGGAACGAAAAGGAAACGAAATTCTCATGAAAATTCTACAAACGGCTATGGGAGGTGTTTCCCGTAATGTCCGCTGATCCTTACATTATATCCGCTGCTTCTCGCGCGTCATCTCGCATTTATTGTTTGGTTACTGCGGTTTCGCAAAAGCGTTCGATTTGTTCGGGAGATGAGAAAAACGCGAAACGCGAGATGCAATTATTGAATATTATTATTATATGTTGCGAGGATTCTCCGCAAAACAACGTTCTCAAAAGAGATATTGTGATGATTTCGAAACAACAAACGCGTCGTACATATCGCGAACGTATTAAATGAACAAAGTGACAATAGTGTGACGGCGCATAAATCATCGAAATGATATTATCTAACCGCTGTAAAAGAATATATTACAACATACGTTCCAAAAGAGCCGTGACAAATTAAACAAAACACCGCTGTTGACGCGATCGGTAAATATTTCAATTACCTGACCGATCGCATTTTTGTTTTCCCGATCGTATCGCGCGCAAATCTTGTTTTCTATATGCGAGCGCGAGCGATCATTACGTCATTAAATCATTAAATGCCTCAGCTAACAATTAATCGCATTATCCGAATGAGGCTTTACCGCGAGCTTGCAGGTATTTATCGTATCAATGGATTGGATAACGAAGTTTGCGAGGTATATACGGCCGAGGGTCGATACACGCAGGCCGACGTATGGGCTTACGTATGCGGTGACAGAGAAAAGCACATGCTTCCCGAGATTGCCCGCGATTCATCGAAAATATTATGCCTCAGAGAGATTATGTCTGCGCTCAAGAGAGATTTTAACAAATTTGTGCAATTGCTTTTGCGCGAAAAATACGCGTTTCTTACGACAAGTAACGCACGAGTCTCTCTCTGTTTTCGCGACACACACACGAAAATACATTAAAAAAAGAAAAAAAAACAACAATGCGGTGTACGTAAAAGCGCACGCGTACGTCGAGAGTCGGACGATTAATCGGGCGGACTTTCAGCGAGGAAATGTGCTTAGCTCTCGCGGTATGCGTCGCGATTTAGCGCGCAATTAGCGAGCGAGCGCTCTCGGCGGTCAACCTTCTTTCACTGCGCGCGCGACTTTAATACGGCCTTTAATTCGAGAATGCATAGGCGGAATTAACTTTGTCTTTCATCAAAGCTCTTTTGCCCGTGCGTTCTTGAAAAAAAAAAAACAAAAAAAAATCTCCGGTCGGACGACCGGAGTAAAAAGCTCTCGCTAAATTATTCGGAGCGCGAGCGGAAGCACAGCCGCGAGAGACGACGCGGAATGCACTTTGCCTTGTGACGCAAAATTATTTTCATTTATCAGGTAGCCCGGCGTTCGTCGCACATTAACGATCCGCAAGCAAAATACGGGGACGCGAATAAAACGGCGCGGCGAGAGAACTGTCGATCAGCCTGACGAATACTGATTTCACGCTGGACTCTCAAACACACAAAAAAACACACACACACATGTATTATTGCGCCCGTGGGAACACGCTCATCTGGCCAAAATCAACTTTATAACAAATAAATTGAAATCGAGGTGAGAGTTTCAGAGAATCAAGCGAATATATCCGTGATTTACGAGGAGAGGCCGCCAGGCCGCGGACGGTATTGACAGATAACGACAATCGGGAGGGAGCCAAAAAGAAAGGCACGACGCCGCGCATATTGGATCGCTCGTTGACGGACGAGAACGGAAGACGGAATGAAGAAAATTCGAAAACGCGATGACAGGAGGAGCAAAAACAGTCGGACATTTCTCCCTCCGTCGCGAGGGGAAGAGGAAAAGAATCACGAGAGAATCCGCGAAACGAAATTGGAATCGAATTAAAAAAAAAAAAAAGCCGTCTAAGCCAATTAAAATGTTTTGCGGAAGTTTAAGGACCCTCCCGCGGGAAAAGGGTAAGGGTTTTTCGTGGCGCTTCTTTTTTTCCTCAATTACATAGCCTGCGCCCCTTTCCCGCTCGTCGAATTGGACGCCATTAAGCCGTCCGTTCTCCCGTATAAATGCCGCGTAACTAAGAAAGTAAAGGGAAGGGAAAAGTCCGGCGAAAGATGTGGGCGAAGTTTCTGTTTAATTTCAGAAAGATTTACCTCTCTCTTTCACTCTCTCTCTCTCTCGCTATCCCTCGCTCTCTCTGTTGGTGTAACCCAGAGGCGAAGGAGAGTCAAAGTTCCAGGAATGTAATATGAGCTTTACACTTTAACTGTATATTAAAACGGTCCGAAACTTGGCCGTTGAAATTTTAATTTCCGACGTGGCAGCGTCGTTACAAGACAAAAAAAAAAAAAATAAAAATGACGCGCCGCTGCGCGTCCGTGCTGTCAAACGCGGTTAATTCAACAACAAATCACAAACGACGTGAGTGATACAACATTCACGTCGAGGCGGACTCTCGAGGATCAAAGAGAGGTTTTAAATCGGTTTCAAACAGCTGTTATCCGCGAAGGGGCGCAGAACACTCCGTAGAATTAGAAACAACTCCGACAACGCGTTACAAAAAAACCGGTGGCAGCTGTCCCGGAAGTTTAAATATTAAAACGACGCAACGACGTCGCTGAGCGTTCGCTCCGATAGCGCTAATAGTTATTCCACGGATCCCCGGGAAACCCGGTTTCCCAGGGCAGGAGAGAGACTTTTTGTTGCGAAAACAAAAACCGCGCGACGTTCCCGTCAACGAAAGGACGACGGGATAAAACTGGAACTTTACGCCGTATCGTATAACGTAGTCCTTTTGAGCGGGCGGCGACGAGCCTGCCGACGAAAATTATGCCGGGACATGCAGTTTCGGTACAAGGAAAACCCTTCTCCTCTTTCTTCCGCGCGATACCGACGTCGTAAAAGCCGTCGGAATTTTACGGAGGGAGTTGAGTGATGTATCACTTTCCGCGGTTAAACCGCGTACACATCGCGTCTTGTTTACGGGGACGGGCAGGTGTATTCGCCGCGTGCTTTTTCGTGTGCGCTCTCGCAAAAGAACCAATTACGCCGGGCCGTGAGCACTTTCGTTGTCGTTTGCAGACATAATTGCGGTTAATGGACGGTATTTCACAAATGCAATATTAGGTATCTACAAGTCGGTGGCGTGTCTCTTCGGTGTTTCGCCGAGGAAACAACCGCGTGAACTCTCTGCGTTTGCCTGCACACGGCAAGAAAAATTGCCGAGTCTATACCCGAATGTTTTGTTCTCATCGACAAAACAAACAATTCAATTTCCAAATTCTTCTCAATAATTCGCAAGCAAAAGAACAGGTAATTCGATTTTTTTTTTTATCACTTACCTTCGTAACCGTTGAGTTGCGCCTCGGCCGAAACCGCGTCCCCGACTCCGTTCTCGGCGAGGCACTCGTACATGGTGTTGTCACGTGCCGGTTTGACAGGTTCGATCCGCAGTAAAGCGCCATTTTCATATTGGTGCACCGCGTACCGGGACTGGGATTCTGCCGACACAAGACGGTTGGAAGATTGAGGCGAACGTGAAAAGGAATAGCCTCTCGTCGACAAAAGGCGAGAAAATAGCGAAGCGCGGCGATCGCGCGCGAAAATGATCGGCGGCGCGCCGGTGTAAAGATCGAAAAGCGCGCCATTGCGCGAAATCTAATAAAATGGGGTATGTGTGTCCTCTCTCGTATCCAATTCCGCAGCCCCGAGAAATATTAAATGGGAATTGGATCGCGCGTCTGTATAAATTTCGAGAGCGGCCGAGATCGACCCTGTTATCGCCTCCTCCGCCCACCTTCTCTCTCTCTCTCTCACTCTCTCGATCTCCACCCGATACGTCTGTGCTCACCGCGAATTGGCGTCCAGAATGTTACAAGCGGTCGCTGGCCATTATCTCGTCGGATGTTCCTCGTCGGATTAGAGAGTCGTCGACGAATCTGGACCAACCCAACGGTTGGTGATCGCTCAGGTACATACATTTCGCGGATCAGCCGAAATGTTATGCGAGACCATCGCGCGAGATCATCTCCGAACTAGGATTTGCCGCGCTCTTTTCGAAGCGTACGTTTCGAAAATGGAATTCGTAAATTTTATGCTCAATCCAAATTGATTCTGCGGCTTTCGGAACGAATGACCACGTAAACTTTTACGAAAACCAACGATACTGCCAATTGACAATTTGTAGTAAATATATTTTTAGAATAGTGTCACGAGACAAATCCAAGAAAATAAAGTTTGTAACTTGAAACTTGGCGCTAAATCGAGTAAGACTTTTCTTGAAATAATATTCGTTTAACGAAGGTAAAATTAGCTTAAGCGCGAGCCAGATTTAAACGCCAACAAAAGCTCTCGCTTTATAAACGGACATAACTGCGGATCGATATAATGAGCTTATTTCATCCCGCCGCACTATCGTACTACACTGACATCCAGAGTATTCTCGAAATAGACACAGACCGGACGAAAATCTAATTTAACTCATTCGTGTATTGAAGTGCTCGAAATGCTTTCTTGCTCGACTTTTGCGTTGCCGGCACGAGCGCAAATATCGGTCGGGTGAAGAGCAAAAACAGGTAAAATGGTAACAAAAGAGCGAGAGAGGCGGGCGCGAGAAGAGAGACGCGATAAACGCGGAAAAAAAACTGCGGCGAAATGCACGAGACGATGCGACGAGGCGCGTCGCGGAAAAGCGGAGAATTCGGGTCAGAGGATTTTTTAATTTCGATAAAATTTTCATCCCGTCCCAGTGCGCGCGTCCGGGGGATTTCGTCGCTCCCAAAGACACGACAAGCGCAACCGAAGCGCCAAAAAGCGATTCTCTTCCCGGAGCGTCTTCAACGGACAGCTGGCGACGATTCGAAAATATATAAAAAAAAAACGCGTGTGAAAAAAGTGAGTTTTCGCAGGAAAAGTGCGAACTTACGTGAGATTCTTTTGCCGTTCTTTCGCCAGTGTATTTGGGGTGGCGGCTGTCCCTCCGCAGTGCAGTAGAAGCTCGCTATTCCGCCCGCTTTAACATTCTGCGACTGTGGCTTCACCAGGATCGTCGGTGGACCTGCGAACAAAAGATCACGCGGAATTTTCTGATTAGAACCGGGCTCACACAATGGGGGAATTGCCATGTGTCGTATTTTTTTTTTTTTTTTTTTTTTTTTTCTATCCTCTCTCTCTCTCTAAGCCGAATGACGACTCGACGTGCAAAAAGCGCTGATGCGAGAGCTCTTTACCCGATATATTTATTTCGTTGAAAATTTATTTCTATAAAATTCACATACACATTAAAAACAAAAAATGGTGCTTATATAGTCGTTGAACGATATATTACTTTTCAATACGGTCGCACGCAAAGCTTTCCGCGATGAAAAACAGCCGCGATTCTCCAACGCGATCTCTTTTTTTTGTATATCAAATCTTCAATTGGCGCACGATAAAAAGTTATGAAATTCACGTGCGCTAAAAGTATTAATATTTGTTCGGAAAATTGTTCAATTCTCTGAGAGAGGAGAATGAAATTTTGCGAAAGATTCCTTGCGCCGGACAAAGATTATCTCTCTCTCGTCTGTATTTGCGCCGGAAATCATTGCGCGATCTCTTCGCTCACAAAGAATCACTGGCGAGAGAGCGGCGGCGTAAAAGTCGCATATAAAGAACTGAACCTCTTCGTTCATGAAAATTGCGCGCTTTGGCGTTTCCCGTTTTATCTCTCGCGTGTTAAAAATTCACGTGGTAAAAAAAAACGTTCACGGTTGCGAGGCTCTCGAAGCTCCGTGACGACGCGAAGAACGTTAATTTGCAAAAGAAAATTGCAGTCTCCTCTCGGTTACGCGGATATTTTCTTTCTCAACGCTTTTCTCTCTCTCTCTCTCACTCTCTCTCGCGAGGTCTCCCTCTACGAAGGTAATTAGTCCGCTTCTCTGCAATTTGGGTCATTAGTTTTACTTTCCGTCATTTAGAAATGGCTTTCGTAGAATCTTTCGCAAAATGAAGAGAATGATGGAAGAGACAGAGGAGAGGAAACGGCGTCAAAACGTGCCTCGAGCGAAAAATCTCGAAATGCAAAAAATAGTCGGAGACTCCGCAACGGAGAATATGCACCTCCGGTTTTCCAAGTTTCCCTCTCGCGAAAAAGATTCCCGCGAGAATGATCCCGGGACCCGATAATTGTATATCGGGAAGGCCGGGCGTTCGCAGCCCTTTCTGCGAATTAACGTCGTAAAAGTCCGATCTGATTGCGCACGATGAAATTTATACTCGTCGAGAGAGCCTCGTCGTATCTCTCTTTCTCATCGATCGTGCGAGCGCGCGCGCACACACGACGCTTGCACGAATGCACCGGGTCAGAAGTCGGTGACCGAAATTAGTGGATTTAGTGCGGCGGGAAGTCCAAACTGCCGGCTACGCTTTTAACCCCGGAATAAAGAGACGGCCGGTGCAAGATGGATGAACGTGACGCGCTCCTTTGTCAGAGACGCGCGCGTCGAGCGTCCTCCGGAGAGAAGGAGAGAGCGAATGAGAAAGTACGCGGGAAACGTACGTAAAAGAGAATCGTCCTGCGGGAGAGAGAAAGAGAGGACGGCACCCAGAGGTGCGGCGCTATTTGAAGCGGGACACGCTCTCACCTCTCGTCGTCCTACTAAATTGGTCTCGAAACTTTGCGCGGGGAAAACGACGCTACGGGGAAATCGATGCGCCGTTTAATAAACTTTATGAGCGTTTCTTTTTCCTTGCTCCCGGGTTGTGAAAACGGGAAAATCATTCCGCGACGAATCACAGATGTCTGCGGTTTTTCTCGCGTGTCTCTCTTTGAAAGTCGAAGCCCGAAACGATCCTCTCGCCTGTCCAGCAAGACTAATGGATACTAATAAAAATGTGATTTTCCAGCCTGAGTGCTAAAAGAATGTTTATCTTGCTGCTGTGTCTCGGGCTAATGCCGGCGTTTATGCGATCGTTTCGCGACCGAAAAACGTCTGTCCGACGGACGTTTTACGGGTGCGCCGCCGCTCCGGTGGGCGCGATAAACTCGACTTCTACTACTTGCGCCGGCGATGCGTCGGTCTTTCTCTCTCTCTCTCTCCTCTTTCTAGATCATTAGACATACTTTTACGACGTCGCACGGCACATCGCGCGGGCAATAAAAAAACTTTTTAATCCGAAGTGCAATCGCTCCCGGGGAATAAGGCCCTTGCGCGAATCTCCGAGGCGAGGGAGATTTTACAGAGGTCTTAAAAACGGCGAGAGAGAGAGAGAGAGTTCGTCATATTATCAAGTGCCGTCCTTTTATCGGACGGTAAAAATGAACGTATCGGAAAATCATAGAGTTTTATCGAAGGCGAGCGCAAAAGACGTGACACATCATCACATCGTGTATGTATGAAAATTGCGTTGCAATGTTTATGATTCTTTGGGAATTTGAGAAGAAAGAGAGAGGGAGAGAGAGGGAGTAACAAAAGAAAAACCGTGAAATTTAACGTGAAAATTTAAACGTCTTCTTTACCAATTTTCCAAAGTAATTTTCTGAAGAAAAACACATCGCGCACTATATAAAAACAACACTTAGCATGTGAACGTTAATTTCGCAGGGTGGATAAACACGGTTCTTTTGTGAAAAATACATGTAATGCGGAAACAAAATGTAACTGAGAAATGAGTGCGAGCTGTCGCTTTTCGTGAAATGAAAAGTTAAACTCCCAGAAAAGCGAGTGTACCAAGAGACTCGACAATTGTTCAGCTGACAGTTACGACCACTCTAATCTGCAAACGCGCAGGTTGGGTGCCGCTTCCGCGTTACGTCCGCCGCCGCCGCGCTTTGGTTCGCTCGGTAATTTAAGCTAAATATTATCCCGCAGACGCGCGGGTAATTTTTGATCGAATTGCGCGTTTGGAATTACTCTTATCCGGACGGCATTGTAGCCTCGTCGCAATTGTCGTTCTACCGGAATTGCTCGTAACAAGTCCATTAGTCGGCCGTCGCGTCCATACGGCACACACATGCGCGCGTAACAATGTCGCGACTTATTGCCTCGCGCGACGACTGTACTTTTTATACAATTTGCCGCTGCGATTCCATCTGACGAACTTACGCGGTATTTGCCTTCACACATACACACACACACTCGCCGTCGAATAATAAATAATGCTCTCTCTCTCTCTCTCTCGCCGGGGAAAAAAGTTACGACACTTTTATCCGGGAAAAAGAGAAAAGGGGAGGAAAAATGTTGTCGGACCGATGTAATTCGCTATTTATGTTCGCGATAAAATTCCGATAAACGTAAACAGATGAATTACACAATTCGTAATGAACCAACGAAAATCTGCGTTAATATTCTGTTGTCTTGTTGTTGTTATTGCAAATCCAAAAAAAAAAAAAAAAAAAAAAAAAAAAAAAAACGCGCAACACAGCGTATCGCGAGATTCGATATTGTCATATCGAAACTTGAATCGTACACACGCAGTTAAATCGAGATAGGTTTACGACGCGCGTTGCAAAATGTCCGAAAGAGCAGAATCTCCGGAACTTCCGTTTTATACGGGAGAGCGATGCCAGTTAAATTCTGACGCAGCAAGTACCGAAAAGGGAGAGGAGAGGGAAAGGGGAGAGAGGGATCTATTTCCCGAATGCACAGCAGTTTTCGATCTTCCGCCGCCAAAAGTGACCGTTTGCCCGATTCCATTAAAAGTCGATGAAAGGGGAAACAGAGGGACGGAAACGGAGATGGCGAACCGAATCGTTCGAAAAGAAAGCGATCGCGTCCGGCGATTCAAGATGCGATAAAGCAGCTCGCATCGAAAAACAACAATATCGATGTGTGCAATTTGTTTTATTTAATTATCTTTGAAATTCACGGTTTGATATTCATTACGTTCCGCTTTTCCGATTGTTATTGCTTATTAGCGCGAATTGAATAATAATGCCGGATAATATGCGAAACAATTTCTGGTTTTGAAGAGAGAGGAAAAAAAACACTTTTGTGCGCGTAATCGCACACTCGTCAAATAACTCTCGTCAAAATTACGTGAAAAAAAATTACTTTCGCACAGTTTTAAAGTGTTTTTCCGCGCGCGCAAACGATCGAAATTATTAATACCGAAGTAATTTCTGTTTAATTTGAATAGATCGAAATTAAGCCGGCGCGCGCTTTATTCGCCGGCCAAAGCGCAGTTCGTAAACGTATCTAGCGCAAAGCTATTAACCTATTATATTCAAATAATTGATTTATCATACGTGACTGTTAGCTGGAAATAAATACCGGAAATAAATACAATGGAATATTATCTTTCTCTTATTATGAATTTCGGTTTAATTGCGGCACAAATTCGTCGATAAAAAACAAAAAGAGACAAAAAAAAATCGCAGAAACAGGCACGATGAATGTGATTTCGACGAGAACGATAAAAGGAAAGCGTGCGGGAGGTGGTGGAAAGGAGGGAGCTGGTTGTCAAGGCGGGAGTAATAGCTCGGCTGGAAAAATATTGAAAAAGCCTGCACGTGCCCGCCGCCGCTCGCCTTTCCTAAGAGAAAAAGGGAGAGAGACTCGTGTGCGGGATGGGTTGCGCGAGCGAGCCCGGGAGTGTACACAAAGATTAAACGTTGGTGAAAATTAGATTGCGAAAAGCGAGGCATGCCCCGCTGTTGCATCCCGCGAAATGAATGTCGGACCACTTCCACACGGGGCGAGGAAGCATTTTGCGAGTAGAGAGCGCGAGAGGGGCAGGGCCGGTGTGGAAATGAAAATATATAGTGCCGTAGGACAAAGACGACGACTTCAGGTCCGCGGCAAAGTTGTTATTATTATTTGCGTGAAAATTCTGGGGGCGCAACACACACACACGTACGCGCGCGGAAAAACATTGCGCGCAATAAAGTCATTTCGCAAGGGGTCAAACTCTCTACCCGCAATCAAGCATGCAGATGAGCCGGCCTCGTGAAATGTTTTGTAATAAAATCGTGTGTTACACAACGCGCGGATACGCACGGTTAGTTGACATTCGAAAGCGGAATTTACTCTATGCCGGCGCGTGACGCTCTCTCTCTCTCTCGTTCCTCCCCCGTCCTTTCTACCCTCGCGTACAACACAACTTCTCCCGCCAAATCGATAAAAATGCACGTCGGCAATATCTCATACTTAAAGTTTATAGCTATTCGGCACGGGCCCAGATAAGTTGGAGAAAAAGTTTCGCTTCTTCGCCGCGGCGGTGTCGGCGTTACACATTTTATAGCTCGCCACATCGTAATTGAAAAAGTAGCCGATAACGGAGCAATCTGCATGCGATTTGAATAACGTTACGCGTTACTGACTACCGAACGTATTATATAAAATCGATTCGACGCGCACGCGCGCACAAAAACGCGATTTTTCGCGATACTACAATATATAAAAAAGAGGAATTCTTTGTGCCGCTCTCTCATCATCGATAATTTGTTCGTAAAAATGCGTCGATTGGCGAGGACACGAGAGAGAGAACGCGTCGTGATGTGACGCTTCAATCGCGACAAATCCTCGCGCGAAAGAAACACTATCGCTAATTAATATACAAAATACATCGTATTAAAGTCGATGATTTTCAGCGAAGATCCGGGGCGCTGTTAGGAACATACACACACACACATGCACACGCCGAAAATACGCGCGGCAATTACATTAACGCGTTTCCCGCGGGCTGTCGAGTTTGAATCGCAAAACGAATACAGGATGCGTTTAAACGGATTCTGATATACGCACGGGTCTCTAAATAACATGTGAACGCGCACGCCGCGGTCGCCGGAGAGAGGCTCATTTATGGAAACGAAACGCGACGCTTGTAATTACGGATCGGGAGTCATTTCGGGACCGCCGGCATTACGATCGAATTCAAAAGAGGATGGATACTCCGCTCGAACGGTGGTTCGAAATTTCGATCTGCCAGTCGGGCCAGTGGATATGTGTGCAATTTCCGATGCAGCTGCAGCTGCTCGTCGCGCCGCGATGCCATCTCGCTCTCCTACGTTGATTGTAAACGCGCGCGTGCCCGTTTTATGTATTGCATACGTGTATTACAATACGTGCGCGCATATGATAAATTTACATCAACGAGTGACATTCACGAGGGATGGAGGGATGTCCGCCCGACAAAGGTGAGACGACTCTGGGGGAGGAAACGACGCGGTGCTGTAATGCGTGAATACGTGCGAGCGGACGCACAGTTTATCATAAATAATTGCGCGCGGACCTTGTTCCGTATTTCGGTATCGAAAATCCCGAACTCTATCCGTGCGATCGCGTGACCTCTCTCGCGTGTATTCGGCCACACGGCAAATATTAATTTAATTTAAATGGGTTTCCATCCACGCGTACACACACGCACACACACACACAACAGGCGCACGCCCGCGCGTTCGCGCTGACATTATACGCATTTCAAACCCCGACGGCAGGAGATAGGCAGCAGAGGGTAGCAGACTGAATTCGCGGCGCAAAGGCGAGTTTTGTGTGTCTCATTGCTCTCGAATGTGATGTGTTAACAACGCCGAATGGAATTCTCCGGCGCCGCGGGGTTAAAATAATGAAAATTTTCCGCCGCTTTCGTCCCGCGTAATATGAGAAAATATGTACGTTCATCGGAATAAACATTCAACGAAACAAATGTAATTAAACTGAAAATTATACGAAATAATAAAATATGAAAATACACACACGCGCAGACACACACACACAGTCACACACACACGTGGTGCGACGTCGTCGATATTTTTCTTACCCGCCGAGACACTTGTGACGCGTAATTTGTGTAATATTTCGCGTAGGTAAACATATTGTTAATTTTAATTGACGTTCTCATGACGCACTTCGCGTGACGCACCGACCGGAAAAACCGAATACTTAAACACAGAGAATGAACGAGGCGAATTTACGACTCGAGTTAAACGACCTACTGCGATATATTCGCCCCGGTGCAGACTGGAATATTTTCTCCGACGAGAGAAAATGAGATTTTATAATTCCAAAAATGGAAACATCTAGTTTTCTTTTTTTTTTTTTGGTTTTATTTCGGTAACTCGCATGAGTTGTCGGTACGTACGCGAGTATTAAAAATGGACGCGAATATCTGAATTAATTCGTGAAAATGGATCGCGCGCTAAGAACAGTCTCCGTTCTTTTTTTGAACTTGTATTTATACTGGATCATCGATAGAGAAACATTTTGTTTTCTGGCGTAAGCGCGCACGTATGTACGTCAAAAAAAGAAAAAAAACTAGAACAGTCTCCAAAACTAATGCCTTTAACCGCTTCGCGCGCAACTAATTAAACACAACGAACGCGGAAAAATTGTCTTTCACTTGTCTTCTGCTTGTTAAAAACGCGATGCCAGTTGTTAAATGTCAACCGTACTGTACGTCGTATCAAGGTTTTAATACGGGACGACGCGCCTGTATACACGATACTTTTTTAATTGAATCACGATATTTTTTTCGACATGACTGACACAACTAACGAAGCTCTCTCTCTTTCTCGCGGTTCCACCACCGCCGGCGTCGCACGCTCGGAAAAAATTGCAATTTTGTTTTTTGTTTTGTTTTGTGTTTTTTTTTTTTTATTTGTTCTCCTTTGAAATTAAACGCGTTCATTACAGCGCGGAGTCTCGTGTCCGCCGGCGTGCCCGGTTACTCCCATCTTGCCGTCTCGCTCTAAAAACCCCTTTCTCTCCCCGCCCGATACTTCCGTCACCACCTCATTCGCTCCGCGATAAAGTTACGCTGCTAAGAGGAGAGGAAACGCCGGGCGCGATTTGTCAACCGGGGATTATCCGTTTTTCCACGTTCCTTTAATGAAATAAACAACGGTGACCGGAGTTGCGCGCGCGCAACAGAAAGGGGGAGAAGAATAATTTCCACGGCAACGCGGGAAGACACGGGCGCGGGAAAATTCGTTATTCTTCCCGCGTCTTCTTAATTTATCCACTAGCTTGTTTCGCGACGCGAGAGCGAATGTAAGTCGTAAAGCTACGACACGACTCTTCCGCCTCGAACGCATCCGCGATATTATCCCACCGGCGGGATCCCGCACAGATCATCGTTCATCGTCGCGTTTTATCACGCGGGTGACTTTGTCTCCCTTTTCACGTTTTTCGCTCTACATTTTGATGCGCCCACGAAAAACACGTTGTAATTACGCGTTTCTCTTTCGGATCGGAATAGAATCTCGACGAGTCGGAGCAACTTCCGAATTCCGCGGCGCGTCGATGCGCGAATAGAGCGCGAAGTCGCGCGCGGGATGGCACAGACGAGAGTATTTCGATACGTATGCAAAGCGACCGCGTTTAACCAACTTCTCGCCGAGAATTTCCATTAGTCACGGAGGAGGGAGGAGAACGACAGCAACCCTTCTATGGTAGCGGAGCGGAAACTCACGCGGGAACGAAGCGCGGCGGCGGTGGCGGCGGCGGCTGACGACGAACCAGGGGAAGGGCGCGCGATACTGGCTTGTTTCGGGGATACCAAGCCGTCGAATGATTTCGAATCAACGCGTCTGGTAGCGCGTATAATTCAATTTGAATATGTATACGGGCCTGCGGCGCGAACGGGAGCACATCCCGCGTTCCCATCGGGCGCAATTCCCGCGGCATATATAACGGACTTTGCCTCTCCTGTAATATAGATATTACCGTTCGACCCATCCTTCTCTCGTGTTGCGCATCATCCTCCTATACACTTCGCGGTCGTGTCGTTTCTTTTTTCATTTATGCCTCACCACACTTTTCCTGTTTTCGCGCGCGCCACTCTTCCTTCCCTCGCGCTAAGGCGGGAGATGTGCACGTTTGCGTCGAGGATGGATCATCGGTTACCGGGAGCACGTTCGTCGGAGATACTTTAATCTCTCTCGCGCGATAATACACGCCCGCACGTCGAAGATATTTCTATAATGCGCGACGCGTCTCGAATTTTTATTTTTTCCCCTTTCGCGCGAGGCTCTGGAGAGGAGGGGCGAGAGCTTTCAGCCGCGTCACGAGGGGTTTCTTTACGAGCGACGGGATGCTGATGGCGGGCGGTTGGGAGAAAGCGGGAAGAGAAACGCAACCCTCTCTTTCTCTCTCTCTCTCTCTCCGGTCGTGTCGGCTCTTCTGTTCTAAGAGCGTGCGAGTAGTATAAGTCCGGGAGTTGGCGGGCATGTCGACGGGCCTGCGCTGAATTTATGCAGATGTATGCCGACAATATTCTAAATAAGTAGGTAGGAACCGCCCTATCTCCGCGATCGTCCCCCTCGCCTCACCCCACACACTTGACGCATCGCCGGTCGAACTCGACCAACGCGATTCTACGCCGCTACTACTACGCCCTTCGACCCATTGTATAAAATCGCGCGCTCCCCGACGACGACGACGACGTCTTCGGCGCAATTAACGTTTCTTGGCCGCGTTTCTCCGAGTGTCCCGACGACGCTTCTTGCGACGCCCGGTGAGAACAATCGAAGTCCCAGCGGGAGGGTCCCCCTCAATTCGGCGGACTTGTGAATATTCACGAAGCTTTATTGCGCGAGCGTTCGAGAGATCGTTTTTCAATTATCCAATTTCCCTCGAAACACAAATGTCCACAAATAGTAGAACTTACGCGGGACGGAAAATGTTTTTCGCTCGAAACAAAATAGTTTTCATTTTTGTTTTTTTGTTTTTTTTTTGCCGAATTTTGCATAAATGTCATTGCAACAATTTTGTTCGCGCGAGTATTTTTGCGAACACTGGCGATCTGATATATCCGCAAAAAGAATGCGCGAGAGATTTCACAAAGATTTTACATTCCGGATGTCCAATATTAACCCAAAAATAATGTTTCCATGTGGCTTCTCTGCAAAATATTTGATGATACGAGACGTCAACACATATATACGTAATAAACAAATATTTTTATTCAGTTGAAAAAATACTACCTGGTTGTATTTCCACATCGAAACTAGTTTTTTGTAATCAAGCTTTCTGTGTGTTTTTTTTTTTCGGCAGCGTCGCTACACACAATGTTATTTTTATTTAATTTCACAGTAATTAAAGAAGTGGCAAAATGATCGTAATTATTTTAATTTATCAACAACAGACGCGTCGTCGTCGTTTGTCGCGCGACATCTCGGATTATCCCGTACACACGTCGAATAAATTCATTTTCGTCGTCGTTGCGCGAATTTCCCCTTCCCGGTTTCTTCTCCCTATCGTTTAGAAACCCATAGACGGGCACTTAACGACGTCGAGGGTCACGGGAGAGATGAAGGGTAATGTGCCTCGGCGAATTTCGGCGGTCGAGTGCACTCTTGCCGAGCGCGATGAGAGGGCAAGGACGACTTTCAATTTACGCAAGAACCCACCGCCGTCACGTATGCGCATAGATTAGTAGGTCGCCCCTCCCGTAGCGCCCTAATCAGCACGTTGACGTTTTAACGCGGTTAATTGCGCTTCAATTAGTCCGGGGAGGTCGTGCCTCTCTCCCCTACATCTCTCCTCGCGTTTCCTCCACCTTCTTCTCCAAAGGAGGGAGGGACTTTCTTGCCGGCGGTGCGCGTTACTCGCGCGAGAGCAACACGCGCAGGGAACTTTCGCGATCGTCGGCCCGTAGCGTGCAATTAGGTGCAAAGTCCCGTGCATTAAGAAGACCGGTAAGAACCGTTAAAAGATATTGCCGGCAGAAGATTAGTCGACGATAACGTCGGAGTTACATTGTCGTTAAAGCGGCGCATTAGCTTAATGCGCTCGAATGTGTTATTTTCCCTCCGGAAAAGACGGTTTCTCTCTCTCTCTCTCTCTGTTTCTCTTTTGCTCTTGCTTGTTCTCGTTACCTCACGTCGACTATTATGCGTGAACGAAAGAACAACCATCGGAATTTTTTCGCATAAAGAGACCGACGTTGTAATCGTTTCGTCGCACGCGAGAGAAGATTTCGAAAAGAAACGAAGTCTCGAAATTCGTCTTTTCCGTGTCGGCCGCGAAACGCGGAGCGCGCTATCGGCCGCGAAATAAATCACAGAATCAATTCTGATACATACCGGGTGGCGCCATAAATAAAAGTGCGGCGAGCACACCAGGAGAGATACCGCCGACGCGCCCGTAGATCGCGCGTGTCTCTCTGTTACGTAAAGCCCCCCCGGTCCGGGGCGACGGAAACAAATGACAGCGCGCATAAGCGGGTGGAAACACTCGAAAGTCGGGTTGTTGTTGCCGCCGCGGCGGCCGACACGGTGTGGTCGCGCGGAATTTGAAATTCAAAGCGTTCCCGGGGCAAAAAAAAAAAAAAAAAAAAAAGAGCGAGCTATTAAACCCGGGTAGCGGGGCAAAAATACACATTAGCGGATTTGAAATTTAGATACCGCGGCGGATACCTCCGAAATTGAGTAGTCCGTGCCTCGAAAACACAGGCCGATTTAACACAGCCGCCCCGCGCCGTGTTTTCTCTCTCCCTCCGTTCCGAACCCTGATCGATGTTACGTGCGCGCGAGGTCCACTTCTTCTGACCTCGTTCCTCCCTCGCGCACCGTGCATGGAGAATGTATTTTTGCCAACGGGAGAGAGCCGCGCGTACGTATATACGTACGTATCCGCGCTCGTTACACTTGGTTCACGTGTGCGCGAGCGCGGTGCCCTAGATGTTGGCCGCGCGGATAACATCGGCCGGCCCACCACCACTACCTCCTCCTCCCGCGCTAACCACCCCAGGAGAGTGAGCGTTGTTTGTACTTACTTGTCATGTAGGTGATGTATTGCGAGTCGCTGATGTTTCCTGAAAGAAGCTCGTTGAGTCAGGTCGTACGTAACGTCCCGGCAACGCCTCGCGAGTCCCGACGCGCATTCGATGGCGCTTCACGTTGTCGTTTCGCGAACACCATGGCTTTTTTCTCTATTATCTCGCTATATTTCCAATGATCTAATTGTTTTCATCGCTTGATATGATTATGTTCGTGCAACAATCGTCGCGATTTAAACTTTTGCAAATACATACGAGATGGAGCTAATATATTCGCGCAAAGTTTGATGTTCTTCACGTTTCTTCGCGCTTTTACCACCTCGAGTATCCGGCCACCAAGTCCACCAACGCCGAAGAGCTTTTCGATATCCCTCTCGAATTTCATCGCCATGCTCCGTCGTCTTCGGAGCCACGAAGGCATGCCATCGACACGCGACTCGCATCCCTCGATAATACAGTCGCGCTCTCAAGAGCCGCGCCGATCTCCTACGACTTGGAATATTCGCGTGCGCGTGTATGTGTGTGTGTGTGTGTGTGAAAGCATCGGAGCATGGCACGAACCCTCGGGAACACGAAAAGGGGTTGATGGGGGAGAGAAAGGGGAAGAACGGTATAGTAGCAGGGGGCATTCGGTGGTTTGCGAGCGACTTGGTCGGCGCGGCTGTCGTGAAAGCTCTCGGAAAAGCGTGAAAGCGCGAGCTACGTTTCGCATGCATTTCCGGTTTTCGTGCAGAAATATAACCGTCGGTTTCGATGGCGATCGCGTCGATATTTTTACGCGCTCGATATTTAGTATTCATTCTTGTACGGTCGTTCAACGTTCCTCCTCTTCGCGCGCGTGAATATATGAATCGCTAATGATGTGCTTTATAAAATTTTAAAAAAGTATTTCGCACGAGCGAGAAATTATTACATCGGCGAGGGAAAATTGCAACGTCTTTCGTCAACGAAATTACGCGAAGAAAAATCTTGCGTGTAATTCCGTTTGAAGTTTCTCTAGCTGGTATATTTTTAAATATTGTTTAAAAAAAAAAAAAAACAACCTGTTGGTACCACTTACGTCGCGAAATAGAAATAGATAAAAATCCGATTACGTACGTGTGTATTATATTACATGCATAATTCAGAATCCAATAATTGTACATTAGCGAAATCTGATAATGTTCCGAATGCAGTTAATTGCGCTTTTACTATTTTACTATTTTATATTCGTAAAATGAGAGAGATGGAACAATACAATTTACTTCAGTTGTTTTAACTTGATACTTACATGCAAGTGAATCTTAAGATCGTCAAAAAAAAAAAAAAAATAATAATCGCGGTTTAATGTCGGGATGCCTGTTCCGAATTACTTCGAGTTGTTTCATTCACTTTTTCGGCGCGACTCGTAAAAATGTTACTGCAACACTGTTGTTCAAAGACAGATATGTGATTCGCAGCGTCATCGCCGTAATAAAGCGCGCATTCCGCCATGCGTGAAGCTCGCCGCAGAGAGACAAACAAACGGATATGCATTCCGAGATACGCAATCGCGATACCGTCGTCGCCATTTCGGCGCGCGCGTTAACCTAACCGCTGTTATTCCATCCTGTTTGCGGAGCAACTCGACGATATGTCGCATCGTCGTCTCTCGTCGTCGTCGTCGTCGTCGTCGAAGATTCCTCCCGAATATAGAGCGGAATATTAATCCGGTGAGATATTGTGCGGGAGCGCGCTTTCTCGCGCGAGAGGGAGGCATCGGCACGCCGTGTCTCCTCCCTCCCGGCTTGTGGATGTAAATTAACTTTGAGAAACAATCTTGTCGTTAACTCGGCGTATAATAACGCGGGCGTGGTATCGCAGGCTCCGCTTTCTGCACTTCGCCGTCCCACCCTCGATTGCGGAAATGCCTTCCGCACTTGTTTCTCGCTCGTGTGTAAAGCGCGGCGCGTACGCAACCGATCGCACATCCCTCGACTGACGTCGAAGCATTAAGACGACGTGTTTTATCGCGTCGTCGTTCCGCGACGCGGCACCACCCATCTTCGCAAAATAATCCTATCTTTCTTCCGTTCTCCCTCATTTGACCTTCTCTCCTTCTCCCTTCCCTCGTCTCCATCTCTCGCAGAGTTTATATCTCGTAATTATTTATCTCCGGCGCGATGGAAACGGCTCGCGCGTATCCCCTCGATTTTACACAGTTGCTTTAACGGCGCTCGTTAAATTTGCCGCTCTTAATAATCAAGCTAAGGACGACGACGACGACGACAACGACGACGACGACGACGACGACTCGTTCCCGATAAGGGAAAAGCATTACGTTCATTTTATATTCGCGGGACGTAAATAAGTTTGCGCAATGGAGGGAGCGAAATTATGCGCCTGAATAATGTCTGTGTATCGGTAACGGGCTCTCACGGACTCTCCCATATTGCGCGGGATTATTTTTCTCGGTCGTAAAAAGTTACGTGTCACGGGCTTGCACGCTCGTGCGACAACCACGGACGTGAAACACGAAAATTGCCGCCCCGCTGCAACCGGCCACGCCGAGGTTTTTACGACGGAGGAGGCGCGGTAGAACGTCCGGAACCTGAAATTGCAGTGATGAGCTCGAACGACCTTTTGCATTTTCATCTCGTGAGTAGTTCTTTTCGATACGATAGTAAAATAAAAAAAAGAAAAATTGAAAAAAGTAACCGGAGTTGTAAATCATATTGTTCTACTAAATTCGAAAATTGCGTTCGGAAACGAATCTGAACGCGGTTAGAATCTCACGTATGTTTTTTTTTGTTTAATGACTGCGCGATATCAGACAGAGGCGGTAATATTGAACGAAGAGAGCAAACAGTTGGACTTAGCAACGTGAGAACTTGAAAACGGCCGAGTAACATGCATTTTGTAATTAGTTCCCCTACCGTGAGCCAACATTAAATTAATGCCAGCCCTCGGCGTCATGACGAAGTTACAGCGCACGTAACTTGCGAGCGCGATACGTCACGCCGTTGGCACAGGAAATCCATGCGGGCCGCTATGTAATGCGAATCTATTACTCATCTTGCGCGTCTCGTTATCGCGAATTGGTGTAATCTCATCGAAACCTCCCTCTCCCTCCCTCCCGCCCCGGACGATAAAGATTCGCGTTGCAAATAACCTTCTGGATATTTGTTCGTCGAAAATAATAATACGTTTCTCCTCTCTCTCTCTCTCTTTCTCAACGCAAAGCAAACGACAAGCTGCTCGCGAACGACAATGTACTTTAAACTCGGTTTACTTTCGTGTTTACTGTTTACTCCGCGCGAGCGAGACAGGTCTATCGGATAAGCGTGCAGATTGCAGATGGAGATTGTACGGACGCGCGCGTTCGTACGAATAATTTCACGTAAATACAAACCGTATACGCGCTGAAAACTCTGGGATATGAATCCTCGCGCGGATAGAGAAAAAGAAAAAGCGAAAGAAGTGTTCGCGAGCACGCATTCTCGTTCCGATGTGCATTTAAAATAGGTCTCACCGTGCGTATATCTGACGTCCCTCTCGCACGAGGGGTGCGCCCTAACGCTGCCGTCGGAGATCCGTATATAACTGACCTATATGTATACATGGTGTGGCCATGGGGCCGCGATGCATATCTCGATCACGTGTGTGTGATGCAAACGCGCGATCGTATTTTCCTGCGGGGATCATGCGAGGCTACTACATAAGCCCGCGTTACCAAAGCGAGTCCGCGAGAGAGGGCGAAAACCAAGTCTGACTCGCGCACGACCGTTTCCACCACGTCGGCGTAAACTCGCGCGCTATCACTGCAACGGCGTCTACGGAGCTCGCGCGAAGTCGCGGAAAGATTATCGAACACGCGTGATTTGACGAACGTCATCAACGATGGTATTTTTTTTTTTTCTGCGAGGGGGGAAATGAGTTTTATTATCCTTCCATCGTGAACGCTCTTCTGTCGCGACATTCCGGACGCTATCAAACCGGCGCAGCGCACGCTTTCGCACCGTTGAATTCCGGTGAAACTACTTTCGTGCGAGAAGGGATATCAATCTTAATGCGAGCGAGACGTCGTCGTTCTCATGCAGGCGGAACTCAATATAGACAGCGGGGGAAAAATATTATGCGGCGCGTCAGGCTCGACACCCGCTGAATCGCGGTGTGTGTCGCGATATTATGTACCTTCGTGCACGCGCGCATATACACGGAAGAAAAAAGTTGTTTTGCCAACGTACGACCGGCAAGAAAAAAATCTGCCGAGTCTGCGGAATTTTTTGTCTCGTCAACGAAATGTTTTGTTGACAAAAAAAAAAACAATTCAATAGACTTGGCAAATTGTTCCCGTGTAATAATCTTTTTGGTATCCTGGTAAACTTCAATCCCGTGTATACGTGGAAATAATTCGTACCGCCGCTGTCAACAAAAACAAATTATTTCGTTCACCTACACCTAAGTTTCATTCACGCTCGAAATCGGTCCAAAATGCTTGACATTTGATATCGACCGATAACACACACGGAAAGCGGATTGTTTGGAGAAATCGAGAAGAATAACGAGGAGAATGGAATTGGAACGAGCGGAATCTCAGAAACGCAACAAACTGGCTGAATTAATTTGGTGATATCATTCGACCGCTTGCTATGCGCGATCGAGTTTAATGGCCGGCATCCTGATTTCGCGTGCGCGCAGTTCACGGAATCGGTTTCTTGTTGCGCCGGGAACCGGTGATGCGCAACGTTGTCAATATTAGACGAGACGAGCGTGTGAATTTACGCCTGTCGGTGTTTCTTTAACTACTGACGTGATGCGGTGTCGTATAGTCTCTCAGAGAGAATTCCCGAGGGAGAAAGTAAAGTATCACCACTTACAAATGACATTTTATATCTTACTTTCCTGAATTGCGAGATTATTTTCAGTGTCTACACGCAAAATGAGAATTTACTGTTTAATTACCGCAAATTATAATCTCTCTAAAATTGCTCTTATTTCAAATGCAAATGATTCAAGTTTTCGACGAATTTATATATAAGCGCGCTAATTATCGCGGTAATTGTTACTTTTAACAAGAGCCGTTCTGCCGCGGCAAATTGCGATTAATTGAACGAGATATAATTGGATTTTTGCTTACGTTTCTTCTCAAAACGACGATTAACGACGGTGTATTAATACTAATCGTGATTTAGCAGAGACGGTTAATAACTGATAACAAGAAAATTGGACCTGTCTAACTGATAGATATAGTTTCTAATATCATCGGCGAAACTGGGTAATCGCGGGCGCGCGCGCGGGCGCACACGACGTCGTCGTACATGCACTTCCTTCGCTTCCCTTAATTTCATTGGCAATATTCAGATCTTCGTGAGTTTCTGCGAAATCCCTCCCATCTATCCTACCTGCCTGCCTGTGCGCCTCCGTATCTATCTCTCTCTCTCTCTCTCTCTCTCTCTCTTTCTCCGCGCAATTGCTGCGCCGAAGTTTCAAATTAATTGACGTTAAACCTGGCTCGCGGCGCTTCGGATATACGGTGATACGCGATCAATATTAGACCGATGTGCATCGCGAATGTGCATCGCGCGATATAGCTTGTTTGTCAGTTCATTCATAACACATCAGGGCTTATATGGTTCGAGGCTTATATCAAAAGGCACGGTAGTGCCTCTCGCGCCAAGTTCACGCGTAATGAAGTGTAAAAGTGAGGAAGTACGAAGGGCTTACATTGTTGCCATTACTATCTGCCGTCGACGCCCGCGCGTCGTCGTCGTCGTCTTCTTCGTTCCGCAGTCATTGTTCGACCCCCGGGTTGCGATCGTTCTTTAAACTCCCTTCGCGGCAAACCCTCTCGTTCGCGATAAGTTTTCTCTCTCGGTGGTTAACGAGCTCTTAAAACCGCGTCCGTAAAACTCGTCTGAAATTTGGAGACT